>VXBX01009101.1:58818-93572 GCA_013400415.1 Scytalopus superciliaris
TATATATATATATATGTAATTTCCAGTGCTCTTAAGCCTCTTACCCCACTTTCTGTTTCTGAACTAAGTTCTAACTCCTTCCCAGCTTTTGCTGATATATTTGCCTTTGGTTTCACTTAACCCTCTACCAACAGGATTCATCTTTCCCAGTATAACTGAGTTATACCTTATTTTCAATTAAATTGAAAGTCTTCCTCATCCAGGAATTGAATTTTACACAAGTTTGACACTTAAGCAGTCACTCCCACCTGACAGTTTCTCTTTTCATAACAGTGAAAAACCCAAACCAAACAGGACAGCCCAACCCCAACCCCCCCATGGCTGACATGTTCTAGGGTAAGGTTTCCACAGCTGGCCAAGGAGTCTCATGAAGCTGTTCATGGATCACAGAATGGTTTGGGCTGGAAGGGACCTTAAAGCTCATCTGTTCCATCCCCTGCCATGGGCAGGGACACCTTCCACTATCCCAGGTTGCTCCAAGCCCCATCCAGCCTGGCCTTGGACACTCCCAGGGATGGGGCAGCCACAGCTGCTCTGCCCAACCTGTGCCAGGGCCTGCCCACCCTGACAGGGAAGAATATTTTCCTAATATCCCATCTAACCCTGCCCTCTGGCAGTGGGAAAACATTCCCCCTTGTCCTGTCACTCCAGGCACTTGTAAATAGTCTCTCTCCAACTGGTAGGCTCCTTCAGGATAACCCCAAGTCCCTCCTCAAGAGACCCATAAAAACACCAACAATGTCAAGTGGCTGAGCCTGGAAATCTATTTTGCCTTTTAACTGTCCTATCAGAAAAAAAACATCTTTCTCTCTTTGCCATCTGTTCCTACAGGAGCAGGAGAATTCTTTTCAACTTCCTATGCAGTGTTAGAGGAATAACACCTCCAAAATGTGTATGGATACCTGGTACAGTTTGTCTTGTTAACTTCAGTCCATGCTGTCAAATAATCCTGAGTTTATGTATTTCCATTCTGCAGAGTATCAGTCGCAGAGGTGTCGCCCTGCTTGTGATTCCTGACACTTTAACTGTGTGGGAAGTGCTCTACAGCTGTTGAGAGATCATGGAATTGTCCTGACAGTATCAGTCTCCCAACAGTGCATGTGTGATTGGTGCTTGGTTCCTCGATTCAATGACTATGCATATTTTGTTAATGTTCCTTCACCTTCAGGAGGAGCAAATTTTTGCTCAGCTCACATTAAACAAGTCAGCTGTCCTTCTGTTCAGTGTCTCATGCATAAGCATGATTGTGCTGAGAATAGTATTATTATAGTAGCCTAGAACAGCAGAAGCACATTCATCTGTAAAATAATTAGCATTGTTTGTAAATATCCTTGGAAGTGATACCATAATTGTATTAAAGAAATGTTTAGTTTTTTATTGCTGTGCATTGAAAATTCAAATTACTTCAGTGTGTCTGCAAAGAAAGAAAATGTAGCTCGTGATGGTGTCCAGTAAAACACAGAGTAACCTCAATACCCAACGTGTGTGGAGTTTGGGGCCAGCTCTTGTACCTGGGACAACATTCATCCCCTTCCCAGTGCTGATGGGCTTGGGGGGAACAGAACACCCAGCTCCAGCATGATGGATAAGCAGAACAGCTCTGGCCTGTACAGTGTCTCAGTGCCTTGGTGCTGGATGCCATGCTTGGAGCTAAGGTGGGGGTCATGAGGACTCAGTCTTGTACCTCCCAATTCCCCTGCTCTGGAATCTGTGATGGGACCTCAATTCAGCTCTGGGTTAGGGGCTTCACCAAACTCAACCTTGCCTTTTGTGTCTTTCCTCACCCTATTAATCCTATAGTGCATTTCTGGAGAGGAAATGCTGTGGTTGCCAATGCATACACAGAGACAATAAATACCTCTCTGATTTTCCTAAACTTCCCAGGATTCTCCCTGGCTAATGTATCAGCAGTGATCGTGGGCAACACACCACCACTTACTCCGTCCCCATTAAGGGTTTCATGACATAAAAGAACTGAATGCAAACACAGTCCTAGTTAAAGGCCAACAGATCATACTTGTGTTGTGCCCTAAACCAACAGGAGACTTGTTTGT
The DNA here is from genome assembly GCA_013400415.1 of Scytalopus superciliaris. Taxonomy (NCBI): domain Eukaryota; kingdom Metazoa; phylum Chordata; class Aves; order Passeriformes; family Rhinocryptidae; genus Scytalopus; species Scytalopus superciliaris. The sequence continues at coordinate 60,873 of VXBX01009101.1, forward strand.
ACAAGTTCAGTTTCTCCCATACACAGCCCTTCCTTTGTGACTTTCCCCTTGGGAAGCAGGACAGCCTGGCTGGCACACCTGCCGGCTGGAGGCTCAGGTGCCACCTACAGCTCTGGTGGGGGAGAAAGGGCGAGGAAGAGCCACTCCTGCTCCTCAGAGCCACAGAGCAGGTTGGGGTTAATGGCTGAGACTGGTGCCATCACCTGAACAGCATCCAGACCTCAGGGAAAGGTAAGAGCAGGGAAATGAGCTACAGGGGGCACAGAGATGGTGCTGGAGGTCCAGGGGCATCAAAATGTCCTTCCACCACTGAAGGATCTGGTGTCGTGGCACAAAAGTTTGTGGAACATTTGGACAAACTCATTGCTGAACTAGGTAATTAACAGCATAACATATAGGGATGGCACAACCTCCAAGCAGCCCTCCCTGCAAAGTGTCTCTGGGAAGCAGAGTGATGGAAGATGACCATTCCAGACCTGGACAAGCTGTACAATAAGTAACATCTGATCCCTGCTGTGCTCTTACCACCTCCTCTTTACCTTGTTTTTCTCATTGCTCAACATTTGTTTTGCCAGAATAAGATGCTAATAAAATCAAGCCCAGTTACCAAATTGGTTTTCAAGTGTTGCATTCCAATTATAAAAGCCTAATTCCTCCTTCCACCCACTGAACCTTTTTGGCATTAACAGGCTTTACTATGCAAAGTCATGCAGGGGCTGTTTCGTTTACAGTAATTAAATGAATGTCAATTGTTTTAGTTGTTTCTGAGGGAGAGTTCTACATGAGTATTAGCATGTTCTGCTAACCCTTACGTTCTGCACTTCAGGCCTGCTGCAAACCCTTGGGGGTTGACCATTGACCTGAGACTCCATACCCAGACATGCCAAGTGCATCTCAATGAGACAGAGCTCTTTTTCTCAGTTTCTATGGAACCAGCGGAGCGGAACTAATATAGAGCCCGCATATAGATGAAAGAATGAAGAGGAAAAAGGGCTTTACAGCTAAATTAATTAAGCAGATGTACCTGTCTAATTAAAGATGCACTGTCCCTTTTGTACCCCAGCCGCAGTACAAACAGTATTTAAATACACTCTCTACCCATTTCATCTATCAAAATATTTAGTAGGAACGCTCAGATGAAGGTGATATTAGCAAGATGAGCTTCCCATGTATTATTAATAGAAGGGCTCCCAATTATGCATGAATTCTACAGCATCTCTTGATAGCAATGGCATAAAAACTCAGCTGCCCAAGCAGTTACCAAACAGCATATTTGTAACAGGTAGGACTGTTACAAATCCCTCGCCCACTGTACACGAGGGTTTGTGGCTGAGCCTGGTGCTCTGGGAGCAGCCTCTGCCTCAGCCTGGCACCAGGAGCTGGAATTTCTCAGTCCAAGAGGCACCAAGGACTCAGCTTGCTTGGATTTGGCTTTCTTAGATTTCAAAGATACTTAGTCCAAGATTTTTAAGATCGGAAAGTCCAACTCCCATTGACCAACCCTGTCAAAGGTATTGAAAATTCTGACTTTAAACCCTCCCAAAATAAGATAATATTCCCACAGCCATCCAGATAATCAGGATCTTCCCACCTGAAGTTACTCTACAGGAGCAAGAAGGAAACCTGGCATGTGCATCTCCCAGTTCTCCCATAGACTCAGACACAGACCATGACAGCAACACAGACCCAAAGCTGTATTTACAGCAGCAGGACCAGAAAAGTCATCTGAAACCAACAGGCTTCTGGAGGCCTGTCCTCTCTGAAGAGAGAAGGCAAGTTCCTCCTGCACATTCCCAGGCAGACACTTCCAGGGGAAAGCTGAAGCTCCTCCCCATCTTCTGGTCAGGGTAATTCATACTCGTAGACAAGGGAGAAACAGAGGGACCCATCACAGAGGCATCAGAAAGAGTTCCCCTCTGAGCCACAGCACAAATCACTCCCCTTTCCCACAAACATTAGGGATGTGCATTTCCACAGCCAGAGCCTGAGACAGTTAACAGAGTGCTGTGCCTTTCATCAGAGATTTTTCCAGTTAGGAAAGTCTTACCTGAGTATTTACTGCAGCCAGAGGAAAAAAAGCCTGGGCACCAGCCTGCCCAGGCCCAGCTCAGTCAGGACAGCCAGGGATTGGGAGCTGTGCTCTCCCAGGAAAACAGAATTAGTAACTTCCCTGCTCCTGCAGCTCATTATGCCCCTGACTGGGTTCTGAGGGTGAGGAACCTGCAGCCAGTTTCCTGGGGCTCCAGAGATCTTTCCCAGCTGTCCTGAGTCTTCCTGCCCAGCAGAACAGGGTGACAGGGATGGCTGGTGCTTCTGCAGAGGGTTTTATCAGCACTTTTTAAGCAATCTGAGTTGACAAGAGAATAAAACGCTCTTCACTCTGACTCAAACACTGTTGTTGTCTTTGGGGAAAGTTCAGTGCAGAGCTGGGAGCTTTGCTCTTCTCTTAGCCTGGGACAGAGCGGTGCCTGTGTGGTTTCAGTAGAGAGCACTGGGTGAATTAAGATACAAACACATCCAACAGCTTTAATATTCCAAATTGCCTTCATGGGTATTGCATAGCTGAGACAAAACTGCTGCTCAGAAAAAGATATTGGAATTAAACAGGACTTCCCTCGCCACAGCGTTTCATACTTTGCATCATGAAACAAGAGCCAAACAATTTCCTCTAAAGCCCAATTTCTTACTCTCTGTACTTCACTCAGCCTTGGTGAGCTCCAAATGTAACTCAGCTTGGCTGACTTCCCCTTCCCTCGTGATAACCTGCCACTTCAGCATCCAGACTGCAAATATTACAGGGAAAAAATCTGAAATTAACTCTTCCCTTTTAATTACAAATGTCTATATTTTTTACATGGAAGGGGCTTAACGATACAGCTTTCTATGAACTCAAAGACAACATAAGGGTCTTGGTCAGCATTGACATAAAAGGCATCTTCATAGAAGTCCTCCAGCTCCTTGACATTCCTGTAATAGGTTTCCAGGCGCTTCTCAATATTTTCTTCCTCGTCTCTGGGGTTCTGCCTGAGACGGGCCTGGATCTCCGGGGTGGGGGCTGGTCTGAATGTAGTGTGGTATCTGGAGAGGAGAGAGAAATGCCACTGCTCCAGCCCAAGCTGAGCACACAGCAGCCACCTCCTCATACTCCGTGGTTTAGCCCATCACAGTTCCTTGGCTGGGGTTTTAAAACAAAGGCTTCACCAGGACAGAGGGTTCTCATCCCCAGAGTCCTGCCAGCTGACACCAAAGGAATTCTGAGGGTGTCCCAGCATTGCCAAAGGCTCCCAACAGTCTCTACAAGCTCCTTTGCAATCAGGTGTTTAAGTTCCCTGCCACGGTAGTTGGTAATTCTGACTGAGTAAATGTCTCCTCTGCCCTAACCCAAAATCAGTTTATCCCCTTTCCTGTACAGCCAAATTCTCTGGAAGTTTTGGGATAGATGCAAAGCCAAGGAGAGAAGCAGAGTCTGTGTCTCTCCAGTTGGTACTGGATGTGAACAGAGAGTTCATTCCACATGGGAGTCATTTAGGGCACAGCTGAAGGGCACCCCCTCCCCTGCCCTGCAGCCACTGGGCAGCTTTAACACAATGCCAAGGATTAGACACAGCATCTAAAACAATCCAATTCACGAGGAATTTGGGAGGAATAAACCCCAGAGTTTGGAAGAAGAAAGCGTGTTAACTGGAGCAGACACTGCACAGGCTAATCCTGATGATAAGAAATGCAAAGATGTGTGAATGATTTGCTTCAGCCTGTTCATTTCTGCTGAACAACCACGTTGCTCATTACTAAAGCAAAGAGAACAGTTACAGCAAATCACTGCTGCTGTCACAAGTTAATGCTGCACCTCGAGTGAGATGTCTGAATAATCACCTCTCACTTTGGGACAAATCCAGTATTTATGGCCTTAATCTTTGAGGGCTCAGGATTTGTCTCTGGTGCAATAGGAGTCAGCCTTTACAAAATGGAAATAGTGGTTTAAAATTTAAGTGTGGGGAGTCATAAAAACTGTAAATACATGCCAATTCCAGCAGGTATTTGGAAAGATAAATTTGTTACTTGTTCCCCAAAAAGCAAGGGGGGAGAGGGAGTACAGCTGAAGGTCATGGGTGAGACAAGGGGATGTGATGCCAGTGAGATGAACTGAGGACCAGACCTTCCAGTGACTCAGTGACTCCAACGAGTTTGCTCCACTGAGCAGGAGATGTATTAATATCTCCCAGCAGACAGGGCCATCACAGGAGCCTGGGGAAGTAAAATGCAGCAAGTTTTCCATCTTCCCCAGCTGGGAAGGCTTCAAAATTCCCATGGGAATGTCTGAAAACCATCTGCATTTAGGCTAGGTTTCAGACATCTTCCCTCAGCATTATTTTACCAACCAATTTAGTTAGCATTAAAATGTTAGACCTGAGCTATTTGCTACGGGAGGTTTCAGGCTCCAGGATTTAAAATGCCCTGTTCTGAGAAGAGCAGCTGCTGCAGCAGGAAGGTGGGTTGGTGCTCCAGGAGCTATGAAAGTTTTAACTCTTCTTTTAAGGAATCCCTAAGCAAGAGCACAGCATTTCCTGAGTTCCTGAGATTTCTATGAACTCTGTCTGGTGCTTTCATCTCACTGGCAGACTTGAAAAATGCTAAACAGGAGGCAGGAGTGCAAACCTTTCCCCAGTGACAGGATCAGTCCTCCGCTGGGACAGTCGCTCCATGATGGACTCGTAGGGCAGATTAAAGAAAAACACCCTACGGAGAACATAACAATTAAAGTGCATTAACACCCTGAGGGCATCACTGATGACCTCCAGAGCATGAGTTAATCCTCACCCAAACAAAGAGCACACTCAAAGGTGGCAGTGGCAGTGGCACCCAAACCTGCAGCATCACCAACTGGAGCACAGGCAGGGGATGTCCCCTCTGGCACAGGCTGGGTGTGCCCTGACAGGGCAGTGCTGGGGACAGACACCACTGGGGGAATTCCAGCTGCTGCCTCTCGCTCTTTGGTTCATTATAATGGTCCTGGTAATTTTTATGTTCGTGTTCAAAAGCTCCTCAGCAGAAAATCCTTGACAAACTGCTGAGCTTGAGCAGACGTAAGTCCCCTGTCCCCCAGCTATTGGAGACTAAAGCAGATCTGCACAGAGATCACATTCAACAATTAATTCAATAAACATAAAAAACAAGGCCTCCTTTGAACCTAGGAAAATAAATTTTTAGCAACAGAGCACGACCTGAAGGCTGCAAACACATCTTTCTTTATCACACACCTTCTCCTGCTGCTGCCTTCAAGGCCAGGCTTCCTGTTCTCGTTTTTGTCTGCCTCTCACAGGAGATACTGCGTGCTTTAGACGTTCACCAAAGGAACATTTTACACTGACTGGGTGGGATCAGACCAGATGAAAGGCTGAGCTTTACCTTGGCATGCACATAGCAGATTATGAGAATCCTTTGTAGGATTTAAAGTTATGAAAATCATCTCTCTTTTCAAATGTTTACAGATAATGACTTCTATTCACACTGTGGTAACAAAATAACAGCCAGGAATAAAACATTCAAGATCTTGGAGATTCCAAAGACAGGAAGAGAACAACAGTTTCAACATTCTTTTATCCCTTACACTCTTAACATTTTGTTTTTCTTTGTTTCTGTTGCCCAACAATGGCACAAAAACGTGATTGTCAGAACAGGTAACATCTGATGATATGTCTCAAGATGAATATTCTAGTAGAGAGGAACAACATTTATACAGTCATGATAATTGATACGGCTCCCTATTATAGTCTCAAATAAACAAACCCACTAAAGGATTATAACCTGGCATATCAAGAAAGCTTGTCGTAATTCATAGTTACTAACACAAAAAAGTATTATGGTATTTGAAATGGAAGAGCCTAAAAAACTCCACTTAAAAAGCTGCCAACAAAATGAACTCTGAAAGCCTTGTCTGAGATTCCCTTCTCCTTTAAACAAGATGCTGCTTATTATCCAGTCTGGTGTCACCATTAAAGAGGAGTGGAGGGAAGATGTGGGAGGGCACAGACGTCCCTGCTAATATGGATTTTTCTCCCCCACATGCACTGCAGAACAGCACACACAGAATGCACCGCTCAACAGCCCAACCTCCCAGTCCAAGGGTCTTCCCGGGGAAAGGTGGGATGCCTTACCCTGCCATTCCATACATCTCCTGTAGATGAGAGAAAACAACACTCCCCAGGGCTGTCAGTTTAAAATCGTTCAGAAGCAGGAAAAAAAGATGAAGGGGAAAACCACTGACACAACTACAGTCTAGACTTAAAATGCTTCCAATTAGGAAGCTTTATTTCCATTTTGAAGGAGACACATACCCCACACAGTCTGTGATGCAGCCCCAGGAGGTTTACTCACACCAGGAAAGCCTATTCACGTGTGCACCCTGTGAAGCCTTAGCTTGGCTTTGTGATACATCTCCTGCAGCTCCTCGAGCTCTTTCTGAGCAACATTGCACCTCTGTCCCTCTCTCAGGCTGCTGTGACTGATCACATAACAAACCTGACCCTCCAACTGTCCAGGTATCGGGTTTGTTGGATTTCTCTTGGAAGTCCTCCCAAGACAGAGGGCCGCACCCATGACCTCGATCCAGCAGTAACTGGAACAACTCCCTACAAGTACTGGATTCATCTCCAAGCAGAGCTTGGCCCCCTTTCACACACCAACTGTGATTTTTTTTCACATAAATGCATCCTCTGTAAAGCTCACTTTAGGAATCAGCCAGGCTTTGTATGTTGTAATGTGTCACAACTTCTATCAAGGGGAAATATGAAACAGATGTCATCAGAAGTGGTAGACAGGGAGGCAAGAAAACACAGCCTCATATCAAAGTGCACTACATTACCCTGCTGGATTAGCATCCAGCACAGCTCCTCTGCCAGGGCTGTTAGTTCAGCTCAAACAGGTGAGTGGTGTCACTCACACCAGGTGAGGGGCTCCAGGAATCCTCCCTCCTGTTGTCACAGGCTCAGCACCCACCCCCGGGCAGCCAAAATTCACTGGCACCCACTCAGAGATGGGTGCTCTGCGGGGTAGGACTGGGTGGAGCCTCCCGGGTCTCTGAGGACAACACAGGGTGACTCCCAGCGAGTGCCAACATCACTGCTGGATGCAGGGCTGGAGCCAAGGGATCCCTAAGCACAGCTCTGCCCCTTCTCCTTTGCTCCACCTCCCAGGAGAGGGATGTGGGAAGAGCTCCAGTCCTCTCAGCTTTCACTGATTATAAAACCATTAACACAAATATTAAAGGGCAAAATGTGTGTGAGAATCCTGCCTCTTCCTCACCGTATTGACATCGCTTATCTAACCTACTGCAGCTTCCAGATACATCAGAGATTAAATTCCAACAAATTAATAATGTTGGGGACACCTTCGCTATGTACCCAGTCAAGTGAGAACTAGTTGTCTCTGGATGACGATGGAATATATTCCAGCTCTAACAGCTGGAATATAATGTTGTTTTCCTACCAGCCATCTGGCATTCCAAAGGGGTATTCCTGCCACTTCTGGCTTCTGACTGCTCAGACAGCATCAGATCCCGGAGGTCACCAGGGCATCCTGATGATTCCCTTCTCAGATGGAGAGAGGAGAAGGTAAGAGCAGGGGGGGCAGAAGTGTTATTTCACACCTGATTGTGAGACAGCATTCTTGGAAAAATGTGTCACAACCACACAGTAAGGGAAGGAAGGTTTTTTTGACCTACACAACAGCATCCAACTAATCCTGAGCTGCTTTTGTTCCAGATGGCAGCCAACCCTACTTAATCCAAGTTATTAACAACTGGCAGTGCCCAGGGCTGTCCTCAGAAGAATTTATTTGGTGGTGCTTTTCCTGTTTTCTGGGTATAATGTCACCTGGAATGGGAAAATTGCCATAAGGCAAGCAAGTGCTGTGTGCCTGAATCCTGGTATTCCTGTGCTAGGGAATAGGGAACAGTCCCTTTCCAGGATGGCTCCACTGCCCTTCCAGCTGCTCTCACACCTCTGGAGAACTAAAGCTCTGCCACAGCCTCCCACCCATTTAGGTCCTGTCATTTAAACACAGCTGTTTTATGAGGCTGACCTAGATGGATCCAGATGTTGACTGTTCTAGACCTGAGCTATTAGGTCAGATTCTCATCCTTGGCATTTCCTATTGCCTGGAATTGCTCTGGGTTGACATTGGTGGAGTGGAGCCCAAAGCCAAACCCTTTTATAAGACTATTGTCTATGGAATTAGACCTATACCTTGTTCTCATTTAAGGATGTGAAGACACCACAACATGATAACTGAGATAGGAACCTGACTCCCAGTATGGCTTTTAAAAACAGAGATTACTGACCATACCAGGGCCAGATCAAGCCTTGCAATAAAGTTAGCATGCTCAAAGTGAAAATACAACACCAGCCAACACTGGGCCACTTTTAAACGTAGCATTTAAACTTTGGAGTTGAAACTACAACTTTAAAAATAGTAAGCTATTAATCTTCCCCTGATTTTCTTGACTCCTATACATCTTCTCTGTGGCAGGCAGGTACCAGCTGCCATATTCCCATTCTTCACGCTCTGCACTCTGCAAAAAAAAAGAGGCCCCTGCTGGCCAATTCTTGTTTAAAATTGTGCATAATTGATAGTGGCAAATCTACCCCAGCTGTGTCTAAAACCTCTCCAGGGGCAAGAAAAACACTCTCAGTGACTGTCATTAACTACTAAATTAGCAAGTGCTCCTGGCAGTTTACAACGTACCACATCAGTCTGCTTTCAAAAAAAAAAAAAAAGGATGTGGAGATCAGATGTCTTGTGTGATCTCAAAGTTACAGCAAACTTTGCTGGCAGAACTTTGACAGAACCCCAACTCAACCAGAGCAAAAGAGAACAGGAAAGAGAGAGTGAAAGAAAGAGAGGAAAAGACACAAAGTCACCTGCTTTTCCAGGCAGGCAAAGAGAAAATGTCAAATTCAAGGCTAGAAAAATGTGCCTTCATAAGGCACGAGACATCTTACTCGATATGGAGAGATCACTGGTGTTACCTGATGCTGTGGCACAATTCCCTGTGGCACAATTCCCCATGGCAAATAACTCTCCTGGAGGACTCAGTTTTGGCAATGCAATGGCTACAACTTTTGTAATTGAAACACAAAGCTGAGGAAGAGATGAGGCCTGTGAAGTGTTGGGATGCAGCAGCTCCCAGAAAGGCCACCTTTAGGCAGGTCAAATCCTCATGTGAGCACTGGCACAAGTGATCTTTTCCTTGGGTAACACCACTGACTGATCACAATAATATGGCAAATCAAGTTAGTGGTCCAAGCTGACAGTTAAGTTTAGATTTGAATCCAAGTGCCTAGTCCCAGCTAAAGCCCAGACTATCTTGTCTGTATTGACTTTCCAGCCAGAGATATTGACTTGGATCAATCAGTTCCCCTACAGAATGTTCCCTCTCCTGTAGCATAAAGACACCTTGAACCTGAAACCTTGGCTAAGCCTCTTCTCGAGCACTTTGGCACAGACACAGGATCCTGTTTCCATAATGACATTCTGCATTCCCAAATTCCCTCTTAAAAATTAAAAACTGGTTACATAGATCCCATCAACCTTTTCCCCAGACTTGTTCAGGTTTCTCTCAGCTCTAAACCAGGTGTTTTGCCCATGGGTAACCAGGCTACAAAGGTTCTTCTGAGGCTGCATTACTGACTGGACATGAATGTCAGTTTACTCCCTCTCCTGAATACTCCTGCATGTCTCTGCAATGGATAAAATGATCCTTATCTCTTATTTAGGGAAGGAGATGTTGGGAGGTTTTAGTCACTGATTTCTTTCAAATACTGGGATATCTTCTAATGAAAGATGCTTGAGTCTATTTTGGGAAGTACTTTCACCCTCTAGGTTTCAGCCATGAGGGAAAATACATCACATAAACACTAAAACACAGGTTAATCAGCACAAATGTTTTGCTCATTGAGCCCCTATAATGATTCATGGGATGACAAGCTATTTCCAGGCCCTGGATCTTTTCAAATGGATGCATTTCTGCCGAGTAACTACAAAAGGCAGCTAAGTGGGGCACTATTCCCAGGATGTGGCTCCTGGCCAGGGGAGAGAGATGAACAACCCTCTGTAGCTGCAGATGTTCCTCCCCTTCACCAGCAGTGCAGAGTAATGACTCTGTTGGATGTTTTCCACCCCCCAGTTCCATGTGCTGAGCTCCACCAGCCCAGCCAGCCCAGGTCCCTCCTGTGTCCCACCCCACCAGCCTTGTGTCCCAGCTCACACGGTGGGAACTGGACCCGGCTGCCCGTTTGACAGAACAATGGGCTGGGTCTCGAGCTGGGATAAAGCAAAGCAGCTCCACGGGCATCCCATGGATTCACACCAGCAAGAACCCCCGGCCCTTGGGCAGGCAGAGCCCTTTGAGGGGTCTGCTGAACCCGGGGCTGTGTGACTGTCACACGAGCACAGCGAGAGGCACACAGAGACAGAGCAGGTGTTTTTGGAGGAGTGGCTTCCCTGCATTTATAAAGCCTCTTTTGAGAAGGCAACATTAACCCTTCCCACATGCAGTAAGTGGCTGGGATGCATTAGCACCTCCGTTCAAAACTGCTTTACATTTCTCCCCTCATTTCTATTCTTTGCCTCCTCCTTACTCTCAGCTGTTATTCCAGCATCTTTGCATTCCCCCTGGAGTTCATTCCAGCAGTGCTTTATGAATCACAGGCGAAGATGGCAGCCAGCAGTGCTCTGGAGTGCCGTGCCTGGCACCATTCCCACCCTTCCAGGGGGTTAATCCGACCCCGGCTCGGATAACCGAAAGCCCTGCAGCCCCAGAGGCCTGAGGTCAGGAGCCTGGAGCCCCTTCCCCAAGTGCAGGCGGGATTCCTCGGATCCCTGCAACCCTCCCCTGCAATAATTAGATGCTGGAAAGCAAATCTGAGCAGAGCAAGAACTCCAGGGTTAAGCACCAGCAAACTCAGCTCAGAAATGCTACCTGTCTGCAGCTTCCCTGTAGCACCTCCTGCTCCTAACAAGGAAACCTATACTTTTCTTCCTTATTAAATAAATGGAATCAAATTTATAGCAAATGATACTTAACCCCTACCCCTATCATTTAAACACTAACTTTTGTCGTGAGTAAGATGTTTGGGATGTAAAAACAAATAAAAGAAGTGACACCGAAAAACTGTATGATTTGGGGGCAAGGGGAGGGAATAAAAGAATGGATTATAATGTGTCATTTTATATATGTGTCAAAGGAAACCAATTTCATAATAGGGAATAAAAATTCCCTGTTTAAATACTGTCAAATAAATCCTCAAATGTAATAGGGTTCACTTCTGGGGAAAGGAAAACTAAATCTGATTAAATATTAATGTGGCGTAGTATTAATTAAGAGAGAAAAAAGTCCATCAAGAGAACCCCAATATGTTTACTGTGTCCCCAGGAAGCTGGAAAATTTCACAATCAAGTGTGTAAATGTTCTAAAAAAGGGTCCTGAATATTTTATGAATATTTGTCATAAAACAGAAATAATAACCACTGTGCAGAGCTATTAGAATTAATATTTATGCTGCCCGCCATGAAATATTCATGGGGACAGAGAAAGGGGGGCCCGTAAGACAAGAATTAATTTACATTGGGCTTGGTTTACCCGCTGGCTTGATGTTTAAAGACGGCTTGACAAGGCTCCATATGAATCCGTCAGTCACTTGCAGCGGTAGGTGGGGTGAAGGCAGGGGGGGGAGCGGGGCTGGGCTGCTGACAGCTCACAGATTGAGTTTCTGACAGCCCTTAAAAAATCTAAACGGCCCCCCACCTTTTTTTCCTTCTTCCATTGCCCAAGGCGCTCTGTACTGCCACCGTTCATCCGATCTCCCCTTCCATCTGCTGAAATTAAGGAATTAATGAGCGCTATACACTTTACAGCGGGCCCCAGGAATGTTTACTGGTGATTAAATTATAATGCAGCCAAGCTGTATAATTCATGAACCAATTAAAGGAAGTGTTAGTTGATTTGATGGGATGAGGACGTACAAAAAGCATTTAACTAATAGGGAACCGTGGGCTGCCGGTGGCTTTGGCTTTCTCGGATTACGCGGCTAATTGCTCTGCTTTATAGGGCTGTCACAGATAGCCATACATATTTCATTGTTCTCAAATACTTCAATTGTTTGCTTTCGTGTTGCTGCTGTAATATGTAGAAGCCCAGCCAAACTTCAGTGTAGTTAAAGCACTACCCTGCAAAAGCAGGTTGCTCTGGGAGGAGGGAGGGACGTGAGGGGCAGAAGGAGAAGGCTGGCTGACAAAGGAGTAACTTAAAGCCTCAGAGTTAAATGTCACTCAGCAATTACATGATTAAAAGGTGCAACATATGATAGTCTTTTGTTTTACAACTTTTTGGACACTGCTATTCTATGCTGACTTCACCGCAGAGAAAATATTGGTACGGTGAGCTGCTTTTTGTTTTCAGTTTTGAGGAGTGAAAGGAGAAGGTGGGGAGGGAAGTATATTTTAAAAAAATCCAGCAAGGAGGAGCTCCATTGCTGTGGTTATCAAGAATAATACATCGTGTTTAAACTTACATGGTTTGATATTCTAAAATACATGAGAGATGAAGGAGGCTGATTTCCCATCTGGGAGAATGCTCAGTGTCTAATTCGGAGAGCTGCTGAGTCGTGCCAGCTCCTCATCCCAACAACTGCAGTTTGTTGCTCAAGGAGAGGGGGAATTTGCCATTCCTGCTGTCTCACAAAGCACTCCCCCACAGCTGACAGGCCACGGGATTTGATGAAACAGATTCTCTGGATTTGAAGAGGCCTATCAGGCAAGTTACTCCCGTCCTCAGTCAAAACAGGCACGTTCCTCCAGCAGTGAAATCCCCAGCCCTCAGACAGAAGCACAAGTATCGCTGAAGAAATGAGGTACCACCCAGTAAATATCACAGCCGTGCACTAATTTGTGGTTAGACCCTGAAATTTGGTGAATAAACAGCAAGCTCTATTTCTGCAGCTCAGCAGTGAAGGCTGCAGACCTCCAGGGGTCCCTGACAAGGGGCACTGTCACCCACCTGAGGGACACTGTGGTAAATCCTGACCCCCTGTCTAATTCAGAGTGTTGAACAAACACCAACTCAATGACTTGCAAGCTACACTATTATTGCAAAGTTTATAATCTGGTTCACCCCCTTCCTCCTGATCCCTCCCAGATTTGGCTTTGGAAAGCAATCCCTGTGGAGTGCCATCCACCAGAAGAGCAGAATGTCTTTGCACACCAAGGCAGACCAAGGCAAGAGAACCTACAGACAGTGAATACTTACTTTTTCCTGACAAGCACAGCAAGCCTAAGTAGCCCCAGAGAGAAGGAACTCACCCCATTTCCCAGGGTGAGGTTGTCCAGGTGGAGAAACAGGTGGGAAAAAGAAAATCTCAGACTACTAAAGAAAGAAGACTTCTCATATAGCTTGACCTTGCTGTTAAAAAGGCAAAAAAAAAAACCAACTGAATTTAAAAGAATTTCCTTTATTCAGAACTACCATACACTTACTGATAGTTGGTTCTCAGTTCCTGGGTTAAGTAATGCAAAACTTTGGCTTAGGAAATTAGTTTACTAGGTAGGCTCTGAAATAAGGGATAATGATACCAGTCACACAGCGAGAAAACTTGTCATTAACCCACTGGGAAGTTGAGTAAAATGGAAATTGGATTGCCTGTTCTAGAAAATAGAAAGGTTAAATTGTCTGGGAGATAAAGTTGATCCTAAACTCTCCTAAGTGGGCAGCGCCTCGGCTCTGAAATCTGACAAGGCAGATAATCATCTGCACAGCTCCACACACAGCTGAAAGCCAACATGTGATCTTGGGAGGCTTTGAATTATATCAGTGTTGGATTAGACACATCTGCAATTCGGCAAAAGCCATTAAACACAGTTCAGCACCCGGGACAGCAACCAAAAAAAAGCGGGTTTATACAGGCAAAGTGGGCTCGGGCACCGTCCCAGGACAGGCAGAGGCAGCGATGTGGGTCTCACACGGGGGAACAGCAGAGGTGAGCCCAGGCTCAGGAGTCACTCTGTGCCAGTGATTGCTCACAGGAAACGTCAGAACTTGGCAATGTCAAAGAATCAGAGGCACAGCAGAAAGTATTTTCTTTGTTTCTTTTGAAGTGCCCTGGATATAATCAATCACACAGAAAAAACTCCTATATTTCGGTTCGATGTGGAAAGGGCTATTTGCATTTCAATATGTTCAACTTATCCTGCCAATAAAAACATGGAATCGTGAAGAAGAGATCAGGCCACTGGAGTGAAAAACAAGAGATGACATCCTGCAGACCTTTCAGATAAAACAACTCCTTGTTTGTAACATTTCTGTTGACGTCCCAATATTTCTGAATGATTGGGTTTTCAAATGAGATCAGTCAGCATGCAAATGAGGAAACAGGATCAAGACATCTCCTGTATCTGATTGGATAGAGAAATTATCAAAAGACCCTTTTTTCATATCAAATTTCCATCACAAAAGGTCAAACTTTCAACTCCCATTACTTTTGCTAACTGCATTTCACTGTGCCTGCCAGCTCGTTGCTGCTGCTGTTTGCAGAGGGGGAAAAAAGAGAAGTAACGAACGATTCCATCTTCTCCCACATCTGTCAGACAGGATGGACAAACATTTTCTAATCTTATTCTATTTTTCTCCACAGCCCTCCAAATCCTTGCAGCCAAAACATCCCTTCCAACCTGATTAGCTATTCCTGGGTTGTTTTTATTTTTCTTACAGGTTCTCTTCATATTTTCTACCCTCCACACTGACAGAGCACCAGCTGTGTTGCCACAATGTTTTGTACTCCAATTTGGCCATTTAAAACACTTTCTGATGTGTGCTTTCCTAAAATATATTTCCTTATGTTGTCTGGCTGGACTGATGCCTAAAGACACAAGTAATGGATGTCCTAGAAAAACAAAAGACAAAGAGAGAGCATTTCAAGGATTTCCCCTGAAATCCTCACACGGCTGCATTTTTCCCTTGCAGTTCATCCTGGACACGACCCCAGGCTGGCCCCCTGCAGAAGTGGAACAGCTGATCATGGCCTGAGCCTCCCAGGTTTTGCTCAAAACACTCAGCTCGCACAAAGTCAGAGGATTTACAGCCCTGGGTCCAAGCAGAGGTGTAGCTCAGCACCCCGAGGTGCCACCCACTGCTGTTCAGGCTTAAAGCTGAATTTTGGAGCAGCAGAGGGGACAAGTGGGGCAAGCACAAGAAAATGAGTTCATTACTAAGAAGTGCAGGACTCAATGTATTTGTTGCCACTGGCTCCATAAAAAATTCTCCCTCAACATTATTATCATTGTAACATATATAACCCATCTGATCAGTACCCTGAGATTTCTATTATTCTGATTTTCTCTGTTGTTCTTATTACTCAACAACTAAATGTTTCACAAAGCCATTTCCTACAGAAATATTTATGTTCCCAAATGTTTATTGGCCCCTCTATCATGATCAGGCTTTTATGAGCACTCTATACAGAACACCGAATTAAATACATAATTCCTGCTCTATCAGATCTCCATGCTCTGTTTGTCTATTTTACACAGCCAGGCACTGTGGTGAACCACAGAACACCTCAGAGAAAATCTAATTTATATGGTAAAGATATTTCTATCCACACTGACTGCGTGGGCTGGTGATTACAGAAAGCTAATGAGGACGAGGAGGATGGAGGGTTTAAATTCCATTAAAGGCTTTTGTTCATTGTGCTGCTTTTCCTGAACGACATTTGTCAGGGATTTCCACACAGCTACAGGCACTGGGACGGGCTGGAAGGAGGTGGAGGTTGCTCCTGGAGCCCTCAGGAATGGCATGAGGATGTGTCAGGGCAGGGTTAGGTTGGATATGAGGAAAAGGTTCTTCCCCCAGAGGGTGGTGGGCACTGCCCAGGCTCCGCAGGGCAGTGGGCACGGCCCCAAGGCTGGCAGAGCTCAGGGAGGGTTTGAACAACACTCTGAGGGACAGGGTGGGATTGTTGGGGTGTCTGTGCAGAGCCAGGGGTTGGACTGGATGATCCTGATGGGTCCCTGCCAGCTCAGGAAATCCCAAGACAGTAATGGTGAATGTATTTTATCTGTAGGTGCCCACTCTTCACAAGTCTGTTACTACTGAAACACTGATCACCAGGCCACCTAAACAGACAAAAAGTCACTATCTGAAAGGTTAAAATCCTCAGGGTTCTCTTTTTATCCTGGTCAAAGGTAGTTTGGGTATGAAGTGGGGATCTTAATCACTAGGTAAGGTCTGGAGTTCCTGAGATTTAATAATGGGCTCCTCAGTGGAGAGGAAGAAAATATAAAAGATCTGCTGAATGGAAACTGTATTTGACATTCAGATACATTCAGAACCGAGGTGTGGGGTTCTAATGATGAGTAACTGTGCAGTAAGTTATTCAGTCTTGGATTGATTGCACAGGCAACTTTTAAACAGAGTGATTTTTTCCTCTAAAAGATACTCTAGTTCAAACAAGACTCTGTCTAAATCTGTTATGAATTACAATGTGTTCGGAATTAATCAGACAGAATGTGACATCTAACAAAAAAGAAAAAGATGGATTTTTATTCTTAGAACTGTTTTAAATAAAGATTCCTGTTTCTTAAAAGGCCTAACCACTTTGCATAACTGTTTGTACCCAGAAATAAACTGAAGATAAGGGCATTCACCTCCACTTGCAGTTTGCACATACCAGGAAAATGTGGAAAGCTGAATGTTAATGGTTATTTTCTCCCTAACACAACACAGAATCCTGCCTAGTGCCATCATGAAAAACACCTTTTACACAATCAAATCCTCTGCTTCTTGCGAGGGCAAAACTTCCAGGTTGCACGACAATTAAAGATTTATGGTTCATGCAACCACCCCAACTCAGTGGCACAGACTTTGTGCACCAGGGAAGAATTAGGCATATTCAGAAACATTAAACCTTTGCAGCAGGTTTTTGAAGGGCTGGGAGGAGCCCAGAACGGGGTTTTGTGTCGCCTTCCAGGAACGAGCCTACAGTGCCATTACCATAAATCACCCCGGAATATCCACACTGATATAGCATCTTTCATTAAAAAAAATGCTGCAGCTTCTTTCAGAAGCACTGCCACTTGCCATTTCTTTGAGGTAATCAGATAGCTGTTAATTAATAAACCTGTCAGGTGAATCGTCCTGCTCCGGTCATCATTATCCATTCTGTAACAGGATCCTGCTATCAGCACTGCTATCCACCCCATAGCTTCCAGCTCAATTAACTTAATGCTATGCAAATGAGAGGCTCTCCTCATCATTAGCTTATAGCCCACAAATGTTAATAACATAATTGGGCCTTCAACAGGGTAATTAGACACGATTTCTTCCATTAGTCTTACAAGGCTAATTATTGTTGATAGGAGAGAGGAGATGAGTCCCAGTGCTGCATGCAAAGAGGGGCATCTGGTTAAAGCAAATATAGACAAAACATCAACAAGGTAAAACAACAGTTGAGAGCTATAGCAGGGTCAGGTAGGGGTGGGGGGAAGGCAGACAGCACGAGGAGAAAGTTGGGAACCAGTGGAGAAACCCTCTACAAGGTAGGAACTAAACCCAAACGTTCAGCCTGAACCTGGAGCCCTCCTGTGCTTAGCAGTGAAACAACGTGATGCTTGATAAATCCAAGCAAGGTACCTTCAAGCTTTGGCAGACAGGACAATTTGGAAGCTGTGCTGATCCAACTTGCCAGGTTTGAAATGCAAATATGCAGCCATGAGACCTTAAGAACTGAATCTGATCCTGGATCTCCCTGGCCATCATGTCCAACCTTCTCTCCCATCACTGGGTTTGTTCTGTTTCACTGCCTGACTCTTCTGAGTAACAGCCACTTGCTGTAGGAACGAGAGGAAACGGCCTCAGGTTGCAACAGAGGAGGTTTAGATTGGATGTCAGGAAAATTTTCCTCATGGAAAAGGTGCTCAGGCATTGGAACAGGCTGCCCAGGGAAGGGGTGGAGTCACCATCCCTGGAAGTGTTCAAAGAACCTGTGGATGTGGCACCTGAGGACATGGTTTAGTGGTGAACACAGTGCTGGGCTGATAGTTGGACTGGATGGTCTTAAAGATCCTTTCCAACCTTAAGGACCCTGTGATTCTAATTGTAGAATTGGAATACACTGAATTCTTTCACAATCACAAAGCCAAATGCACTCCAGCCATTTATTACTGGAAAGTCAATAAAAACTTGGATTCAGTAGAATGGACTGGCAGTCACACCTTTAGGAGAAACAGCTATGGCAGCAAGTTTCCAAGCTGAGGTTGTATTTTGGCTGGTGGAGTGAAAGTTAGGGGTTTGCTCCTATGCCAGTTAATCCTGTGCAGTCTCACCCATGGAGCTTAGAAATGTACAGCTGGAGACAGAGTTCTGTGAGGAGACTACTTTTAAAAGGGAAAATTCAACTTTACAAAAGCATGGCAAGTTCCCCAAGGCCACCACCACTTGGCTTAGACAGCCCAGTGTTTTACTGCAGGGTTAAAGAAAAAAGAGCCCACGGGACTCAGGGGGGTGAGAAACCACATTATTTCTTTGTTTTCTTTCTTTTTACTTTAACTTCTGGGCACATTCATGGCCAACGTGAATCCTCTGACTTCACTGCAAGAACTCTTCCAGTACACTTGGCCTGAAAAGCAGCTCAAATGATGTTTCCAGAAGTAGCAGCACTTACTAGAAGGTTCAATGAAACCATTATTATTTAACCTACTGTACCCTGAGCTCTGGACAGTTCTAGGAACTGGCCTGTGGATTGTTCACTCAGTGTGTATCACTGGGATATTAATCAGCATTTATATCACACAATATTAGACCACATTTTTTTTAGGAATTACCTTTACCATGCACAAAGCATGGCAGTGTCTTAGTGAGCTCAGAAATACAGCATGTGTTAGAAAAGGATAAATTTAAATGCCTCTGTGGGACAGATAAAAGCCTTCCACAAAATGTACATAAAGCCTTTTAAAAAGACAGCACTCCATAATAGGGAATTTTGTAAACATAATGAATTTAGGGGCAGAAAATATGATCCTTGCACAGCACAAAAACTCTGGGTCACCACATACACATGAGCCAGTTTAAGCGGTAGTGATTAATACATTTATGTGACTGCAGGTGATCCAAGGCAATAGAATTAGATCCAGTGCATCTGTCAGACATAAGGGATCATTCCCACACCTTTCCTGCAGGATAAGCTATGACAGTTCTGCTCTCTTAAATTGCCCTGCACTTACTAAATTTACTTACTAGAAAATTCTGAGCAAACATCTTGTTCCAAGGCAAACAGCAGTAAATCCACCCATGTTTTAATGAAGATTACACTTTCTAATCCTCATGGTAATGACAAACCAGTCTCCATTCAATATGCAATATTACTTGTCAGTTTTAATCACCCACGCTGTATTGTGTTTGCTACAGACTGATGCACTTGTCTTCCCAGATCTTCAGCCTGGAGAATCCAAGCCAAAGCAGTGCAATGCCTGTTCTGCTGCTCATTTCCAGGAAGGGCCAATTTTGCCAGCCACACCAGCTCTGAGAAAAGCCTTACTCTGGGATTAGTCTCAGATCCAAAGAGTTCACCAAATCAGAGCACAGCTGGCACAACCCTGTCCGAGTTTTTACTCCAGAAATCCTGAATTCTGGTACTTATGGAGTTCATAAACTGAGTTTTAACTGCACAGGTGTAAGGGTGGCCTTACTACATCCGCCCAGAAGAACGTTCAGCCAAATTTTGCTGCCACACTGCTGAGGTAAATGGTAAGGGATTGCCACAATGTGAGATGCTGGACAACACTGGCCAGCCCTCCCTTCCTCTCCTGCTTTCTCAGACACTAAACAGCTTCATCCACAGTTCTCACACATGCAAAACTCTCATCAGTTTTATCTATTTGTGTCCTCTGATCCAATGCAAAATAAATGCATTGGTAAATTAAATTGAAATGCTGTGGCACCTTTATATTTAAAGTTTCCCTCCCTCATTTATTTTTCAGAAGTTTTCCTGGTTCCAGTCAGATCTTGAAACCAGCATCTTCCTTACAAAAAGCTCCTAAACGCTGTAAAATCAGACTGGCATGCATGTGGTTCTTCTTTGTGTGTGAACTACTGAGTTAATTAAGGTGAAATGCTGAAAATGACTGCTTTAGAGCATGAAGAAATAATCAGAATGGAAAAAGCACATCATATTTTACCCTGAGAGACCAATCAGTGTTACATTCCACGAAATGCACTGATGGTGCATGACTGTGCAGCCACAGCTTTTTCTCCCAGACCCAGCTTAGCAAAATTGTTAGTTAAAAGTGACTCCGTGGCAAAGACCCCGGGAAAGGAGCTGCAGGATGATCCCTCAGGGGCAGGGCACCTGGAGCATCGCTGGATCCCAACCCAGAGTCAGCCAGGGAGAGCGAGATGAAAGGAGAGCAAAGTGGAAACCCCAGCACTGAGAGTGCAGTGAGCTCTGGGGATGCTCCTTGGGGCCCAAAAGGTGTGAATAGAAACTCAAGCAAAGAGAGGGTGGAGGGGAAAAAACACGGGTTAGATGCCTTGGCTACTATTGAAATGCTCACCCTTTCATTTCCATGCCTGTCTCATTTCATTCCTTAAACAAAAATCATGCCTTAGGTGAATGCCCTGAACAACCCCTGATGGTTTGTAAAGATTAGCACCACATTGTGAACTAGCATTTTAAAAGTCTGGTTCTTCTTCCAGGTAGTTCTCAGATCTCCCCTCAAAACAACCTGTTTTCCCTGACAGGATGGAAATGTGAGAGTTCCCAACACTGAGCACAGGACCCTCCCCAGCTCAGCCTCCTGAGTAATACGGGAAAGGTTTAAATGCAAATGTGAGAACTTGGCTACAAGTTCAGGAAAAATCCTCCTCATCTTCTAGAAACCTGAGGCAATCTCAAATAATAATAGTCCACACTAAATAGTTTTTGTCTGTAGGGGCACAAGTGCTTTGCTGAGAAGTGACTGAGAGCAGGAAGGGCACAGGACTTGAGTAGCTGAGCAAAATTCTTGCCTCTTTCTGCAGTGTTTCCTGGCTTAGGCCACTCCTTCCAAATGGCACATTCCAACAGAAAACTTCCTGTAATGCCGAATTTCACATCAAATTTCTTGGATCCCTCAAGATTCAAATACAACCCAAAGTCACCTTGATCAAATTGCTGCTCCTACACCGATTTTGGCAGCCGAAGGAGCAGCTGGGAGCTGTGCCTGGAGAGCGTGGACACTTCCTGGCACTTTGGGAGCAAGAGTAACACCAAGGCCAGCACTTTCCCAATTTCACTGTATCTCTTCCCATGTGGAGAAAGCAGAGACATTGCTGGTTTGGTTTATCTTGTCTAAAACTTGCTCCCAGTGCCAAAGACATGAAAAGTAGCCCAGACTCCACTGCTTTGACAGAGTTTTCCCTCTCCAGTCCAGTAGTGAGTTCAGAAAGGCAGCCTTGATACTGGTGGCAACTTCCAAGAGAAATGGTTCCAGCATAAGGGCAATCAGGATAGAAAGTCTTCAGGTTTCCTAAGGTTTGTTATTTGTTAGAGATAGTTACTGCAACAACAAAAAAATCAACCCTTCTTTAAGTAGCAAAAAAATGAAAGGGTTGTGTGTGTGGGTTTGGGTCCTTAAAAATAACAACAAACCCAAAAATATTTACTTAGAAGTGGAAGCTTTTCTTCTTTCTCTTCCTGGAGACTTGGGAAGCTGGCTGAGATCAGAGATCTCCTTAATTGCTGCATCCAGGATTTCACCAAACAAACTCCAGCCATCAAAAGGAGCTTGTATGAGGTGAGGTAACTTCTAAAAATAATCCCTGCCTCCCACAACTGAAGCCAAATATACCTCCTATTCTTGTTGGAGCAGAATCAGCTTGTGACAGCAAATGCAGAATCCTCCAGCAAGCCCATGGAAGGATTTGAAAACTGCATTTGATGTTTTGCTATTGCTGGCTCAAGATGCATATTAATGCCCTTCCCCAGGAGAGAAAGGCTCTTATGGTACCAATATAGGTCAGGCAGAATGTGCAGCAGAAGTGACATAATCTTTTCACTGTAATCATGCAATTTTCTATCTATTGGATTATTTAAGAGCAGTAGCTTCTATTCACATGAGTGTTTTGTTACGGGGGAAGAGAGAGAACAATCTAGTGAGGAGGAGAGCAGAGAATGAGGATTCCCCACCCATGGCTAAACCTCAGAAATGTGCATAAGGAGCTGCTCCCATTGGTTTGGTGTGGGTAAAACCTGTGTATGGGACTTTTTACATCCTGGGGGTGCTGAGCANGGACCTCCCTTGATATCTCCCCCTGATGTCATGCTGGTGCCTCTTGCAACAGAGGCAGATCAGGAAACAAAAATGCATGACTTAATGAAAATCTTGCCAGTGATCAGGGTAAGTCTCCAAACATTTGCATCACAGGATAACACAATGACTGAATTACATGGAAAAGGCTGCAGGGGTAGGAACTGTGGATTAAACTGATGCCACTCACTGTGAGAGGCAGAAGAGTCCTTTGCCAGGCCAGCTGAGAGGAAGATTTGCTGATTGTGCCCAGTAAACACACTGGGATTTTATCTGGGGGAAAAAAGACTTGTTATTTTTATTCTTGGCCAGGGTTGTGGGTATGGTGTGAGCACAGGTAAGAGGGGTGAGACAAAAATGGGAATGATTGAAACAGAGAAGCTCTGCCTATGCTTTTACTACTTTATAAATGAAGCCAAACCCTACACAGGTCACTTGGACTTTTCCTACTGTTTCTCTCTCCCTGGTGAAGACCAATTTTATTGTACTGATTCAGTACCTTGATCACCACATCATTTTTTTAACCCTGAAAATAAGACATAATTATAACATTTTTTCTTTGCTACTCATCAGATTTTTGTATGCCATCAATTAAAACCACATCTATTCTAAATATACAATATCCATCATTTAAATTAGGCCAAAGTTTTAAAAATGCTCTGTAAGATTTTTCCATGTCAGAATAATTCAATCACTATTATGTTTCCTTGATGCAACTATTTTGGGATTTAGCTTGTTCCTTGATAGGAATTTAAATAAGTCATTTACATGTAATTTCCAAATATGTAGCTGTTACAAAAGGCAGCAAAGACCTGAAAAGGCAAAGAGAAACCTGAAGAGAGCCAATCTTTAACAAAAATATTTCTGATATAAAAATGAATCTGAGGAATACATATTCAGTGATAAGTATTCCAGTCCATGTCTGGTAAACTCTCAGATAATGGCAGCATGGTGGGGTCACTGGGGTTCTATTAGCTCAATTAATGAGGAGTAAGATAAGGCTAACACCAGCTCTTCAAACGGCTCAAAAATAGAGCTGATAGTAATGGAGTTATTAACCTTCGCCAGCCATTGAATTTTGCTGCTGATTCAAACTCCATTTCCTAGTTCAGGCCTCCATTAATAGGCTGTTTATTATCCCTAATCCACACTGGGATCAGCTGCAGAAATATGAAAGCCCCATGTAAAGACCAACTAGTTAAAAAGACAAAAAAAATCTTTTTTTCCCCTCCATTCTGATTTTTCCCTTTTCAACATGCTCAGAGGTTCTGCCTTGGAAATTAGGAACTTCATTATCCTAAACTGTTTGAATATAGGTTCTTAGTAATGTGATGAAAATGAAGCTTTAAATATATTATGGAAAAAGATGACATAATTTGGGATACAGCCACATCATTCTGAAGACTAAATAAAGCACTGCTGGAAAACTCACACTGTTTATTTTCTCCACTGGGAAAGAAGCAACTTTAATATTGGAAAAATGGGTATCTGAAATACATTATACATGCATTGTTAGGTCAATCCTCTAGTTCATCCCTCCCCTGCTCAGCTTTGTCCATCCACTTGTATCGTTTGTAGACACTACTGTGATATAATTAATCAATACTGGAATGTAAAACAATCCACGCTGGATTCAGATCAGATGGACAAAACCAAAGGCAATAATGGAACAGAGGAGCTGGCAATGGCAGGACACACACAGGAGCAGAGCCCCCTGGCACAGAGGGGAGGGCTCCAGTTTTAACCACACAAATCCTCAGTGAAAGGGTCTTTTCGCTGAGTTTGTGCTCACTCAACTGAGATTTTTGACACTTTGGGAATTTTCAGGATATTTTCAATGAAAGACACACTGTTTAGTTACCACAGTCTACACACAGATGTTCTCCCAAAATCTGTCACAATAAACATCTGACGGAAAATCAGCAATTATGAGCAAGGGAGTAAAGAGCAGAATAGAAATGTTTATGCTGCTTTATAAACCTCCAGAAGACTGTGCTGCCCTCAAACTGGAATGCAGTTCTGGTTGTCCCATCCCAGCACAGAAACAGCTGGAATGACCAGTGAAGGAAGAGAACAGGGAGACAGGATGATGAGAAGGGTGAAATGACATCTAGGGAAGGAAAGGACAAACAGAAAGAGGCAACCGAAAGGCAACAATAGGATTATAAAATCAGGAGTGTTGGGAGACCTGACCAGGGATGCCTGGAACTCTCTCAATAGCAGAGAAAACACTGTGAAGTATTTTCATATGCCAATGCCATGTTGCTCAAGCATTAGCAATTAAAAAAAACCCCTAAAATACCTATTTACAGTCATTTGGGTGAGGAACTGAAGTCAGTCCTTTGAGTTAGTCCAGAGCCTGAGATGCCAACCCCTAAGTGTGTGTGGATTCCCACTCTCCACAGGCACCGAGTGGTTAATGGTGCCTTTTACTCCTGAGCTGAGAGGCCTCTGACAGATTGAGCTCCTTATTTGCTCTAAAGGCTGCCCCGGTTCAGTGGGATTGGGATCCTGCCCACTCAGGCAGGAGCTGCTTCCCAGGGAGGAGCACAGAGAGCAGCTCCTGTTCCTCTGAGCACGGGGAGAGCAGCTCTCTGGGAACCAGCTTTTGCTGGTTCTCTGCACTCAGCAAACCTTTGCTCTCCTGCAGATCCTAATTTAAAGCAAACCCCAGGCCTCACTTTTTCAGTGGAAATTGAATTATTTTCCTTTTTGTTCCAGGGCAGTTCTTTGGATGCAGTAGCTGATGCTGTATGAGTTTTTTTATTATTACATTTTAACAAACTTTATAGCCCATTTTGTTTGTTTTCAAATAACTTTATTTTCCTTCTTTCCTACCATCAATTACTAGGTTTGTTTTTCTTTCCATAAGATGGAGGAGTCAGGAGACTGATCCTGCTCAATGCTGTATAATTTAGTATTATGTATAGTAGCTTTATGAGGTGGGAGTCAGATAAAACATAGTATTTGAACACTAACCATTTATTAGCTCTAAGGAATAGATTTGTGACTTGACAAGCAGACAATAACTCTGTGTTCTGATCAGCCAAAGAGGTCTACTCTGAGTTCAAAAACCAGAGTAACACTCTCTTTCACAAATAATTTTGTTTACTGATGTGACTAGATTTTAATAATAAACTTGATATATATGTAAATTTATTTTAATCTAATTTCATCAACAGAGCCCTCCTAAAAATGAGACTTTGCAGATTGTTCCTTGTCTGATTTATAGATTTCTACATCCTATTCCCAGATTGATTTCAAGGCTATAATTCTATCAGCTTTTCCTCCTGATGTCAGAAACACCACCTCTGCAGATAGTGTTTTATAACTAGCATCACAACTGCAACTGAATTACTGCCCTGCTGTCCTATGCTGCAATATGTCCTTTGGTTTATAATCACCCTCTCTCCCTTATATCCCTCCTACTTCAGCTTCATGGAAAATATCAGCTCCAGAATCAATCAGGGAGCACCACGTCTGTTTTTGTCCCTTACTTCAAGCCCTGGATGAAACAGTGGGGGCCAAATCCTTCCCTCAGATATGAATGTGCAGAGCTCTCTAAAGCAAAAGGCAGCAGAACAAACGGATCAGTGCTGAGCTGCCACACAGCCAATTCTGTAATGAGTTGTTCTGCCTCACTTGATGAGGTCTCAGTCCTGCAAAGGAGCACACTTGAGTATTCACACTGATCTCAGGCACTCAGACACATGTTTAGGGATTCAGGGCCTTCCTTCTAAATGCACATAAAGAATAATCCAGGAGAAATGTTATTTAACTGAGTCTAAAGTAAGTTTCAAGATTATTTCTCCTTTTTTTTTTTTCATAAAATGTATCCTGTTTAAGATGCAAATCATCTTACTTTGGATAAATAAAACTACTGCTGTTTTCACACACTTCCCTTTTCAAGCCTTGATGGATGACTGTCAGTTCCCTTCCTTTGCACTCCCCTCTTTTCTCTCTCCACCTCAACCTCACCCTTTTCCATCTTTTCCTCTGCCCTGTACAGGGAATCAGGATGGATTCAGGGCAGCCACACAGGAGACACAGGAAGAGCAACTTTGCCAACCCTAACACTGATGTGGGTAATACACCTGTCCTACTTTTTAGATAGGAACAGCTTCCTGGAAGCACAAAGACCACAAATTCCCAGTGTTTGCCTTTGGAATGGCCACTGTGCCAGTATGGAATGGACTGAACCAGGGAGCCCTGGGAAGGGAGTGGAGAAGCCTCTCAGCTTTGAGGAGAGCACCAGCACTTCAAACCCTCACCACTTCTGGACCAGCTGTGAAAAGTAACACTATTTTCTTTCCTTGGCACTCATGACACTTCTCTTTTGATGCTGATGCCTCTCATATTAAATTTCTGAACAATTCATTATAGCTGAAATAAAATATAATTCTCATGTTGTTTTTAATTATTTCACAAACCCCTGAAGTCTCATAATGAGCTCCTTGCAATACCAATATATTTCCAAGGTATTATTCCAATGCTAAAGGAAGAAGATGTAGATCCCCCTCCTGCTACAAATAAAATACACCTTCTGATATAATCCAAATTTTAATCCGTTTCTTATGGTTTGTCTTTAGAGGCAACTCAAACAAATAACCAGAACAACAAACCTCTTCTCTCTCCCACAGTCTGGCCATCTGGAGCATTTGTAAGGCCAGGGCTCTATTTCCTACTCTCCAGGAGCAAGACCCCTTTCCCAGCTCAGGGAGCAACGAACAAATGAGATGCAACAGCACACGTAACGTTAACAAAGACCTGTATCTTCCCATCAACCATTATTTCCTACCTGCAGTGCTGTGATTGCTGCATTCATTCCCCTCTTACCTGTTTGGGTTGATGTGGGATTTGTGCAGCTGCTGTGCCTGCCTGATGTCCCTGGGGAAGCCGGAGAGCACCCAGCCGTCGGTCAGGCAGTCCAGGCAGCTCAGCCGCTTGGCCAGGAGCTCCAGGACGAGGTTGTCGGGGACTGCAAAGCATTCAAAAGGTGACACTTATTTTGCATGCTGAGTCTGCAGTTAAGGAGGATGCACTGCTCCACAAAGCACACAGTTACTCCTGTTTGTGACTGATGGACTTTGGGGAGAGCCCTCACTGGTGGCTTTTGCATGTTTACTGTGCCATGGAGCCCCCAGACTCACAAGGGACGGCAGGACTAAAGCAAAGTATTTGGGAAAACCTGATGCCCCCATCATTTTGCAACGTGCTTTTCCTCTCAGCCACACTGGACTGATGTCACAGTGACACAACCGTATCAAAATGCAACAATAGTGTCTTGTTGTTAAAAGAAATCCTGAAACAGGAAGGAAATTCCTGAGCATTCTGTGCTGAAGCCAGCAGGTGATAATGGCTCTGCCACAGCAGGCTACACGTGCTATTGCTCCAATTTGCCCAAAGGCTTGGAGAGTTTACAACTGAAAATACATTTTCAAAATGTATTTCAACTACTTTTACTACTGCATTGATGACTCCCTAATTTTAGAGAGAAAAGTTGGGTTTCCTCTATTATTACTTTCCTTTAGGGTAAGAGAGAAAGAAAAAGACAGGGTATGATGTGCTGTTGAGCTTCCAGCAGACCCTAGGAGACTCCCCACTTCCAAAGCCCAGATTGTCCCCACCCTTCATATGGGAAGGAGAAACAATGCAGAGTACAAGGAAATTAAAAAGATGCAAGGTGCTGACTGGGATTACAATTACTATGCAGCTTTTAAATTCTACTTAACAGGACACAGTGCTAACAAGTATCCTGCATATTTTCATCAAAGTCTTCATAAAGTAAAATATTCCAACCGAAATATTTAAACTTAGGTAAATTGGAGTGGGGAGGTGAGAAATGCTTGGTTTTTTCATAATTAAATTATTAGGTGACATGAGTGACTATAGATTTTCCAATGAATGCTGTGGTGTGTTGGGCTCCCTGTCAAATAACCCCAAAGAAGGGGCACCAAAATCACCTCGAGCTGCTTCCCAAAGCAGCAGCCAAAGCAATTCCCAGGCAGCAAGGAGAGCCCCTTCCCTTTATCTGTACAGTCTGTCTAACACACTGGAGCCTCTGCTGAAAACAAGCCAGAAAAATTGCTACATAAATCCCCATCATGGCATGTGGATGTTTTGATGCTCACCCTGCCATCGCATCTGCATACAAAAATACAACAACAAGTGCTTGTAGGAGAGTGTATGTGTCAGATTTCTAACACTGCACTTCGCTTCAGGACAGGCTGACAGGAATCTGCCTGGATTTTAGCAGAGTGAATTATCAGCAGTGCACGTTCATACCCTGGGTGCAGGCAGGTTCTAAACTGCAGCAATGGAATCCATCTGCTTGCTGCAATTTAACACTGCACCTCTAGCACGGAATTCGTCACTTCTCCTTTAAATAATCAAATTACTGAGTTTACAGAACTGCACTCAGGATTCAATGTACCAGCAAAAAGGGAGGAAAGCCGCAGGGAATTAATTAGAAAACAGATTAGTGTATTAATTGAGGATATCCACTTCACATTAGAAAAGAACAAGTTAAAGAGAGCAATATTCTCCATCTGCTGAAATGAAGAAAAAAAAAAAAAAAGAAAGGAATGGAATAAACCCAGACACTTGACAAAGAGCAAAATGACAATGCAAAACCAGGTATTCCATTAAAAATGGGATTCATAACATTAACTCTACAATAGCACAGCAGCAGGCAGGGATGTTCCTACACAGATGATACTTCTCTACCCAAGACCTGAGCTGCAGGCAGGGATGGGAGGGATAACAGGACAATTCCAGTGCTCTTTGCAGGGCAGTTCTTCTCCCCACCCTCCAGCTTACAAGAACGAGTACAAACCCAACACATCCTGGTAGGAATAAAGGAAAACAAATAAACCCACCTTCTCTTTCCCAAAAATGTATTCCACACAAAGAGCAGTGGAATTTCCCCATGCACCTGAATTTCTGGTTGCAGCACTAAACTTTCTTGATGCATGTTATTTTACGACAATTCCTACTGGAATCATTGACATGGATCTACAGAGATGCCAAATTAACAGGATTTTTTTTATTCCTTTGGAAAAAAAAAATTCAGAATGCTCCAAACAGTTTTGCAAGGAATTGGAATAAAACCTACGAAGCCATGAGCAAAGCTGCAGTGGGATCCTGCCAGAGCTGACACCCCTGTGAGATGAACAGGGAATCAGGGCAGAGGCTGAAAGCCCCAGCAATGGCACAGGGACATGGGTGTGCTGTGCTGAGCTTCCAGCAGATCCCAGGAGATTCCCCCCTTCCAGAGCCCAGACTGCTCCCAACCTTCATATGGAAACAGTGCAGACTGCAAGAAAATGAAAAGGCAATTGTGATGGGAACCTGGTGGCATCTCCTGGATCTGATCCCTTCCCACAGGCCTCCTGTGAACCCTGAGGAGCAAAATTCTCCACTTGGTCAGTTGCTATTTTTGAACAAAACCAAAGCAATCACAAGAGGAAAATAAAAAAAAAAAAATCAAGATGCAGTGACAATTAAGTAATATTATCTAATAACATTCCAGGTTTGGGGTGTTTGAGTAGCACTGGGGATACATGGGAACCCTGACACCTCCTCACTTCAGCTGTGAGTGACTGGGAGACATCAGCAATACCCTTCAGATTGTTTGTTCACTCATGTACATATATACATCGCTGAATAATATAGATGCTTACATATCTTCTGTGCCTCCCTCTAAAGCTTGATGGTGAGAAATAAAACATAAACAAGTCAGACAGCGAGCTCTGCTCTCCTCTTGATTAGCAAACATACCTATCACTTCAACACAATGGGGGAACAGAGCTTGTTGGCTGCTCGGTGGCATTACAAAGTACATCAGCTGCCCTTGAACAGCAACAGTCACACTTAAAACAGCTGCATTAAAACTGTAAAACATCTTCCATGGACCAGAGGGAAGGGGGGAAAAAAAAGGGAGGAAAAAAAGGAAGGAAGAAATCAGTATTACTCTTATTTTGTAGTGCAGACAGAGTAGGTAATGAAGAACTCTGCAGTACAGTATTTTCACTCATGTGGAACTGTCTCTGGAATGTAAGGCAAATTAATAACCTGTAATTGGAGGGGCACACAGTCTGCCAGGAACTAGCCAGAGGTCTCCTGGCCTTAAGCACATGACCCAGGGGGTATATAGCAAAGTAAAATATAGAGCTTTTCTGATGAGACAGTCAATCCACATGTTTTAAGCAGATTATGAAGCAGAAGAGCTTTGAATAATCAATTCCTTTTCAACATAAGCCTGCGTGAGTTTCCAACTCTGCAAGTTGGGGGAATGAGACTCGAGAGAGATTTTACTTTATCATTAAGAGAAGTCCAAAGGTAAGTTTCTTGTAAAAATTACAATGTGCTGCTACAAAGAGATATCCAGATCAGGTAATGTGGAAGCACATCTCTATTTAGGGTGAGAAATCAAGGTGCAGGAGTAAAAGCCCCCCCTCAGAAGAAAAGCTGCAGAGCCACTACAGTGATACCTGAGAGCATCATACACAGTTGTGACCAGGGTGACAGTGACACCACACATGGCATACAGGGCAGAATGGGGCCCCAGCCAGCTCCATGTAGAAATGTAACTCATTCATGCACATATTCCTGCCTAAAACCAACCCCACACACCACTTTATCTCCCAGCCTGTCTAACCACCTTAACGGTCCAGACTACCCACCTGAATTAGCAGCTGTGGGTCTAAGAAGGGATCTAATCAGTTTAAGGGTATGAGCAGGCAGGGGACAGAGAACCGAGGCTGGAAGTGCTGCTGCTCCCGCTGGATGTGCTGCAGGACACCCAGACATTTGCTGTCTCGGGGGCTGTCAGTCAGCACCTGCCAGCAGACCATTTAAAAACTAAATTTTCTTCTCAGAGCTTCAAAGGTTTTCACAGGTGCTTCTCATGAAGCTCAGAGGAGTGTGGCCCATTAGCTCTCCCCCAGCCCCTGGATCTGCAGGACTAATAGAAACCCGGATCAGGCAATCAGCTACAAAATCAAACCACCTGCTCAAGACAAAAGTAACAGAACATTAAAGGTACCGCGTGAAAGGCAAAAACACCACTTGAGAGATTACAGGGCACTATTCTCCAATAACTTCAATGCTGTCAGTGCTCCAAGCTATACAATTATTATATTTAAATTGATTCCTCCTCCTTATACTTCCCTTTAAAATAGACTTTTGAAGGGTATTGACTCACTTCTCCAAACCTATAAAACCTCGATCTTAAGTACAGCATAAACGCATTTGCAGATATAAATTCTGTCAGATTTGTGCTTTAAAAGGTTTGAGGTCCTTTTGACAATACTGTCCATTTACACTTCATCCTGCTCGTAGAGGTTTTTTTTATTAGCCGGGTCTGAAGACTCTCACAGCTAATTCAGATGCCTGAGGCTCGATCCCAGTAGCTGACAGTTAACATCTTGCCCTGAGAATAAGCTCCTGCCAAAGGCTACTTTCCTGGATTGTCCTGTCAATCCTAAATTTAGCAAAGCATGAGATTTTCTTATCTTATTGCTCTAGAAACTCTGGATGACTCACAACGAGTAATTGGGGTTTTTTTTCTATTCTGTTTCCTTGCCCACTGTAAGGTCCTCAGAGATTGTATCGATTGAGATTGTATCAATTGTTTTTTAATGTGTTTGAGAATGATTTAGCAGTGATTTACCATCGCGTTGGCTGATCGATAATTGAGCCTAATCCTCCGAGCCGCCCGGCCGGGGAGCACGGGCAGGTTTGGCGTTCAGCCTGTTCGGGTTCCTCAATAAACACCATCCAAGGGCGAGCGGCGGCACCGGGAGGGGAAGGGCAAAGGCAGGAGGAGGGAATGTGCTGAGTGGGAAGGGACCCGCGGGGTTCATCGAGCCCGACCCTGAGCCCTGCACGGGACCATCCCCGGGGCTCACACCGTGTGCCCGAGAGCACCATCCATCCCCTCCGGGGGGCTCCGAGGCTGTCCCGGGGGGTCTTGGGGGGCTCCGTCCTGCGCACCCGGGAAGGTCCCGGAGTTATTCCAGAGGGTCCCGGCATTGCCTCGTTTTTGTCCCGGGGCATTCAGGGGTTGTCCCGAAGGGTCCCGGTGTGATCCCGGGGGGGTCCAGAGGTTGTCCCGGAGTTATCCCGGGGTTACCCGGTGTCATCCCAGGGTTACCCCGGGCGTGGGGTGCCGGGGTTATCCCGAGGGGTTATCCCGGTGTGNTCCCCTCCGGGGGGCTCCGAGGCTGTCCCGGGGGGTCTTGGGGGGCTCCGTCCTGCGCACCCGGGAAGGTCCCGGAGTTATTCCAGAGGGTCCCGGCATTGCCTCGTTTTTGTCCCGGGGCATTCAGGGGTTGTCCCGAAGGGTCCCGGTGTGATCCCGGGGGG
>VXBX01009101.1:100518-125612 GCA_013400415.1 Scytalopus superciliaris
CTTTCAAGCTTTCCATCTTACCAGATAACTTTGTTTGCTAAAAATAAAAGACAATGAAGATTTCTCTTTTCTCAGGGCAGGGGTTTGCTCAAAATTCCATTAAGACTGAAGCTTAACTGAGATTTCTCCACCTTGAGCACATTTGTCTCCTTGTGTTTGTACCACTGGTAACTATTTGGCCTGTTGCCAGAAACAGGACTGAAAGTTCCTCTTCCAGGCCATTGTAATTTGGCAAAACAAACATTCTTCCACCCTCCTGCAATACAACTTCTCCTTTGTAACTGCAGAGCTTCTCTGATTTTTAATGCCCACCACACACAGACAGCTCTCCTTGTGCAACACAACTCACGGGCAGACAAGCTGGAGCTGCTGCCCTAAGGAGCTCCTGATTTATCTGAAATCACTGCAGAGCCTTCCAAAAGCAAAGTCCCCTCCTACAACCAAAAAATGCTGATAGAAACGAAGTACAAAGAAACTTTATGTTTAAAATACTGGTGTGAAAGTAGAGCAATCTACAACAGCATTCCAAAAAATTCTCATCCAGATACAAAATGAAACACAATACTGTACTTTATAACCAGTTTAACACAATAGTGTGCTTTAAAAACTGCTTACACATTTTAAAATTACATCAGAACTCTGATTTTGATTCAGAGACAAAACTATGGGATTTGAATTTTGAAATGTGCCCAAGAAACCTGAATTTCACTGGAACAGCAAACTATTTGCTTTGAAGATATAAAACCCCCTTACAAACCCACCTTGTGTTACGCAGTGCTACAAACCACATGCAACGAATGGAATTCATTCTGAAGTGACTCAGATTAGAATCTGACCAAGAAAAGTTCACTCACCATTTGGTTTTTGCCCCAGATTTGCAACTATAGAGTAATGAGAGAACAACATGCCCTACCTGGCCATCCATTGTCAATGTAGGGCTTAATGAGTTCTCCAAGTTGTGTGTTTTCTGCAACAGCTTCCTTTAGCAGTTGCCCACAGCAAACTAACAGGAAGGAAGAACAAAAAAGACACAAGGTTAAA
Source organism: Scytalopus superciliaris (assembly GCA_013400415.1). NCBI lineage: Eukaryota > Metazoa > Chordata > Aves > Passeriformes > Rhinocryptidae > Scytalopus > Scytalopus superciliaris. Next base: position 101,560 of record VXBX01009101.1, read on the forward strand.
TTTTAAAAAGGAAGCAACAAAGAAAAGAAAAAAAAACCCAGAAGCTGCATACTGGGATAAGGTCACTGAATAAAACAAAAGTTGTATGTTTTTCGGGTTTGTTGTTGGGATTTATTTTTGGTTTTTGGCCAAGCAGAGCGAAAAGCAAAGAGTGAGAATACTGAATAAAAAAAAAGAGTATGTTTGGCAAAGAACGTATTAAAAATGGAGATAGGAAGATATTAATCAAAAATGTTTCTGAAATAATTACTCAAGGGATTACCAGGGGTTTTTCACTTTTTATAGACTTGTAATTACTGAGTAAAGTTACAGCTGCTGAACAGCACCTGATCGGCACTGCTGGAGGTGCAGACAATGCACAGCTCGAGGAAGGCACTCCCTGGGTCACTTCATGATCATGTAAGAATTACATTTAAAAACCCCTGCTAATGCAATATTATCAATGCCTTCAAACACACAGAGCAGCAGGAGATGCAGATTTAAAGTTTTAGCCTTGTACCTGAAATATTGTTACTGTGGGTTTGGCGACCCATGGGCTGAGTCCCACCTGCCCCACCCCAGGGCCATCCAACAGCCCCGAGCCTGAACCAAGGCATGGGCAGCACCAAAAGTCCCGGGTTTGACCCAATTTTGGGAAATATCAGGTCACTCTGCACTTTATTGCTTGACCCATCAATTCATAACCTTAAGCTGGTTCCACCTTTTCTGAAATCAATAGCACTGATTTTAACAGGGGAAAAATCGAGCCCTTTCATCCTCTAATCACCCTGTTTAGCAAACAAGACTCTTCCACAGCAACATTGCTGGGACCAAGCGGAGAAAGTTTAATGTTTAGGCGACAATTTCAACAATCACAAGCAAATTTATATTCACAATAAATAGTGTAAAAACACAACAGAAACTCAGTGCACAGACTGCCAATTTCAGACATGGCATATGCACACAATTCAATTCACAAGACATTTAAACAAAGGCTTAAAGTTTGCAGCTTGTGCTTCAATTCCAACGGCCTAATTGGACATAAAGGATATACTGAAGGTTATTCTGAAAAATTATGGTCTTCTGCCTCTATTAAATCCTTAAGTCTTCTAATATTTGGGTTAAAAAAATACTTAAAATTAAATTCAACACATGGATAAAGCAGTGGGAATGATTTTTAGCAAAAAAAGCTGCAACTCTCTCATATAATAGATACTTTAAAAAAAAAAAAATGCAAATTTTGACCTAGATGGAACACTATGAAACTTGCAGTTTTAGAAAGTTAAAAAAATATTCAAAAGCACAAGAACAAAATAATTTTTAATACATTCAAACATGTTTAATTTTTCCTTAACCAATTACACAATTACTAAACCCACATTTGAATAAATCCACAAATACCTTATTTATTTTTGTATGAAATTTTAAAACACAGCAATGGCACAGTAACTGATAGTAGAAATACTCTATGCATTTTATTTGTCCTTGCCAGTATTGTAACATGAATTTAAAAATAATTTAAATTTACCTTTTCCAAATTCACTGGATGTAATTTTAATCGTATTCATGTGTTTTTTTTGAGCACAAAAATAATAAAAACATTTAAAATACACAAATACTAAACTCAGACCCCCAAACTGCTGGGCAGAGTTTCAGAGCTCTTTGTGCCTTTAGTGAAACTGCACAAATCTACAACCTGAAAGGACAATGTGGAAATAAAACAGCTTTTTCTGAAGGTTCCAGTTTGAACTTGGAGGAAATTTAGTTCTTTTTGGAGCAGATTTACTAAACCTGGAATTGAAAACAACTGCTCAGGGGTCCAAGTTACTCTTGGCATGTAAAACCAAACCCAGGTTCAATAAAACCTCTCCACTTCAGCAGCAGTCAGGGACACAGTGCCAAACTGGCACATCCCTACGGGCAATGGAGTGGCTTCCACTCCTTAAAGAACCTCCAGAAGATAAAAAAATTCCTTCCTACTTAATTCTGGATTTTTTTATATAGCACACATTGAACAAACACTAATAAAACAAACCTGCCCTTTGTTTAACTAAGAGGACATGACTAATCAGCAAATTGTACAGATATCAGAGATTGGTCTGAAATAATTTATGGCTCCTTCACTATGAGAAGCCATTATAGAACATGGGAAATGTTGCACCAATTCTATCACCAAGCTGCACATTCACGTTACAGAACCTTCAACAGTTGCATGCTAACCATGAACAAGCCCCAGGTAGAATTTTCTGGGCCTCTTTTACAAAAAAAGAAAAAAAGAGAATGTATTTTTAACTAATTCCTTTATTTTCTCATATATTACTTCAGCTGTGCAGAACCTGAGTCTTTATTAAAGTTCAGAATAAATCCTATTTTTAAAGTGCCCCAATTTTGGTCAGACAGTTGAGATGGCAAAGACATTACTCGCGATCCACTGATCCATAGAAGAATTCAGAATACTCCAGGAACATATCAGTGGAAAAATATGGATGTAAAGGGTATAAAAAACGATGAGATGATGACTAAAGAAATGTTAGAGCTGGTTTGTCTCAGCATACATGCTTGGTTTCTACTTCTTCATTCAAATACTTTCCACTTCTCTCAAGATTTGACATCCGTAGCAACGGACAGGGCCGTTTTATGAGCAAGAAAGACAGACAGACAAGATAAACGACAGAAGGTAAGATAAATGACAAAAGATAAATGATCAAAAAGAGGGGATTGAGCAAAGTATGTGTTTACTGTGAACTTACTGTTGACAACACTGTATTTCTGGGCTATGAGTGCTGCCTGCAGGCTCTTCCCACTGCCGGGGGGGCCACAGAACAGGAGCCGCGGCGTGAAGGGGGCGGCTGAGCGGTGCCGAGTTTGCACGTAGGTCAGAACTACAACGGCAGAGAAAGGCAATTTCTTAAAGTCTATTCCTTTAAAAAATCCCCCCCCCCCCTCCCAAACCCCACACTGATTGACTTCTCTCATCCTTAAAAGAAGGTGGTCATGTTGATCATCATTTATTTAATCACTGACACATCCAGACACTGCAGCCAAAATCAGGACTCTGATAAAACTGTCCTGTCAGCAACTTGCTCCGAGAGGCATTTCAGAAATCTTTCTATCATTACACTCCTCTGCTTCTTTCATCAGTAGCTGTGAAACCATTTTAAAGAGCAGATTCAATTAATAATTGCTCTTTTACCATCTTGTTTTGAGCAGAAGTAATTTTTTGCTTGATAGCTACAATTTTACCATGCAAATTACGGAGGGCTATAATTACATTTAATACTTTCTGCAGTTTCTGAACAAATATTTAAGTGTAAAAACCTCAGGATGTTAAATTAATGACATTTATCCAGCTGTGTGTGATTAGGAGTCCTAATTACAACATTACAGACTTGTAGCACAGGGTGTCACGACACAGCATTGACAACACAAAACTGAGTAAGTTTTATTCTTTTTCCTCAGCATTTTTGTGCAACATGTAAAGAATATTTGAGCTTCTCTCTCTGATTCCACTCATTTGCTGGACATCATTCTCCTAAATTTTGTATCATGAAGGAAACAGCACCTTCAGGCCAACCTGCAGAGTATGAGAGCTTTGGAAAGAGCACAGGACATGTGGAGCACCATCAACATCGCCCTGTTAGAGAGATCTGAACTTTGTTAAATCTCAAGACTGTAACTGAGAGATCACTCAACTGTAATTGTAATTTGTCTCCAGCAAACTCCAGCCTGCAGTTTCCAGTTTGCAGCCTCAGTGTGTTGAGAAACTAAAAGTGCACCCACATGGGATGGCACCCATCTCCTCCTGCAGTGCCCCAGGCTGTGCTGGCACACACCCCCTCACACGGCTCAGCAGCAGCTCCAGTTGGGTGAAACAATCCACAGTATTACTAAGATTTATGAGAGATTGCCTCTTTCTTATTTACCTCTAGCTGGAGCAATAAAAATATTTAATGAAACCTCTGGAAAACGAGAACAGAAAATAGTGTGTTTGCTGCATAACTTCCTAAAACCCAAGGATCAGCTACCCAAGCAGTGCTCCAGTTATTCTGAGCATTTTCCACAACCCAGTGTATTGAAAAGCACAAACATTACAGGCAAAGCACCCTGCTTACAAATGATGCTTAATTTGCAGTAAATAACCAAGTTAATTAGGAGTAATGATCCCCTAGACAGTCTCCACATCTAATTATTCTTTAAAAAAAAAATCTGGCTGCTTGATGCACTGCAGAAAAAAAAGATCTAGAGAGGATTTTTTCATTCCAGTTTTCAATTTATCTCACTACATTATTAATTAATAATAATTAATATTCAGGCACTCACATTTTTATTTACAATTCAAGGCATGAATTCTTTATGAATGATGATATGAACTTTTAAATTTAATTAAGTAATTTAGAGGTAATTAATGTGTAAATTCAGAATATAAACTTCCTACTTGTTTATCTTAAAAGTGCAGCACTCATTATTAAAAAAAAAAGAAGACCTTTTTGAGATGCAAAATTACTGGGATATAACAGATCATCTGCAGACTGACAGCTACAAAGTACTTCATCAATTGGTCTTTCTGGCAGTTTCCTTATTCTCTTCTAGAAGGATCAACATTAGAAGTCAGCTTGCATTACAGACAAGCAAAGCAAACAAGGATTGCTGAACAGAAAAGCCACCAGCACAAACAGCTTTTAAACAAGGAGATGTTCCTGGCTTTGAACTGTTCCTACTCCTCGTTAGCAGACTTTGGAAGGTACCAGCCCTTTGGGAGACCAACAATGGAGCCACAAGGCTCCCTTTTAGAGGGGGATTCATGGAAACAACGGGGACATTCGCTGTCCCTTGGCACGACTGTGGAGCTGAGACTTTCCAGTTAGCTCCACTTACTGCAGTCCTGTAAAATAATGACCAGGAGCAGCCCCAACGCTGCACTAGAGAGAACACAACCCAGCTGGGGGCCATCTGAGCTGCCCAACCCTCCAAACTGTCTCTAACAGCCAGGAATTACCTTTCCAACAGGACTTTGCCCACCGTCAGATTTGCCACAAAGCACATATTTACCCTGTGAGAGCACATCCACGGAAGGCTGGTCTGCATTGATCGATTTCAGAACTTTCTGGTAGGTATGGAAAACCTCAGGGAAGTTTCTGTGATATTCCAGCAGTTTCCTGGACACCTCTTGCTCAGACAGATCTCCCGGGGCCACCAGGCGCTGCTGTACCAGAGGGTCGCTCGGCCAGTCGAAGGTTGTGTGATAAACCTCTGCAAGTCAGGGTGACTCCATAGGCCTCTAGTTGAGAATGTCCTTCCCAATTCCCCTCCCAAAACACCCAACCTGGTTTTTTTTAATTGAGAAATGCCAGGATTTTATTTTGTGATGGATGATTAATAGTAAAAGTCAACAGATGATACCCAGCAAAGTCTATTTGACAGTCACTTCATGGAAGATGCTTGAAAACATATCTGCACCTCAGAAAAAAAACAAACCAGGACCCAAGAAAGTTGCACAGCAAAATTCTAAGCTCACATGGGCAGATCAAACCATCAACTATTCTGCACTGCCATAGTTTGCAGGCTGAACACTCAGCTTTACATTTCCCTCTATTTTATTGATGCTGAAGATAATGCAACACCAACCGTTTTCAAAAAGTTTAAATTTATAACTATAAATTCCTACCATTTAGATTTGAACCCCGTTAGTACTACAGTGTTTCTGAGACCACATAACCCTCCAGCTTGTGGTGGAGATGAGGAACAAACACATACAGCACCTTGTGTGAGGGGATCCAGCCTTTTCCCACCGTTCCTCTCAATCAGCACGGTGTCTGAAGCATAAAGCATAACTAGGCCGCAAAAAAGGAAACAAGAAAGTCAGTTACTTCCTTCATTTCTGTAACTGTTCAAATGTATCCTAATATTAAATATGGCTGAACGTCCCTAAAGCAGATTTACCTTGTTCTTATTTCCCAGTATTCTCCCTGCAAGTATTTTAATTCACTTTTAATCAGAATTTTGCTTCTCCTACTGGACAATACGGTGGGATAAAATACCCGTGAGTGCCACAGCCGTGAGCACTGGCTGGCCCTGTCACACCCCCAAGTAACAACCATCTCTGGAGCCTGGGACAGGAGCACCCCCAGAGCACTCCACACTGACTCCCTTCTGTACCACAAACCATCACTTTCCACTCAGGTACTTTGCTAGTGAGACCAGTGAAACTAGTTTTTTTATAACCTCACGTAAAACTGTTCCAACTTGATTAGAAGCATCAAAAGATGGAGCATCTGGCTTGCTCTTGGCTAATCATCCTCACAGCTAAACACTGTAATTTAATTACTATTTCCAGTGCATTTGATTGTTAGTTTCAAACAGGTTCTTTTTAGGACTTTCTTCTCTGTATCAAATAGCTCTTTCAGGCACTTTCCTCCCTATTAAGGTACTCACACACCGTAAATCTCAGCTCCTCTCAATCTTCTTTTTGATTAACTACACAGCCTGAGCTTTAAGATTCTCATTCAGGTCTTGGTGGCACAGATATAATTGTGAGCAAAACTCAACTTCAGATGTTATTAGGCATATTAAAAATACATGCAAGTACTAGACATTAAACATTTTTGCCTAACTCTGCTGCAGTGATTCTGAATTCTTCATTAACAGTCAAATATCATCCAAATCAAATCCAAAGTGACAATTCATCAAGTTGGATAACATTCTGTTCACTGTGCACTGGCAAGCTCTACATTTATGATTTCACACTGTATTCCACACAATTGTAATAATTTCTTACATTCTATATACGTGTTTTATCTATATTAATTTGGGACAACTGGCTTCTCCTACATGGCAAGGTCTTGCCTCTCAGCCCTTTGCCAGTAAACAAATGTTCTGTCCAAATCAAGACAGAATATACCCTTACTCTGAAAGGTCAAGCTTAAAATCATAATGTTTCCTCTTCACTGGGGCAAGTTTACATTCTCTAATTCAACAGAAGCATACATTTGTATTTAGTACCTGAGGAACTGATTTAGTCTGAGGATAAAGGCTGTTTTTTAGAGCTGGAAGTCAGAAGCAAAGCTGCTTGCAGCTGCTCAGAGGCACTGCAGGGTCTTGGATTTACGGAACTTTAATGTGCAAGAAGAAAAGAGTCCATGTGTCAAAGTCAGGGTTTAAAGTCTCACAAGTCACCTCAGGTTTTCAGGTGAATGTGAACCATCCTGAAATATTCTGCTGTCTGGTGGCTCTGGTGTCCCAGCACCAGGATTCCATTTATTGAGGATTTTTTAGGACAAGTGCTTCTAGTTTTTCCTGCTGGATGCAATCACACATAAACCTTGCACTGCTTACCAACATGCCTAGGAAAGATGCCAAAGGACTGCAGCATCCATGCCTGTTCCTGATTTTCAGGGAAGCCCTCCAAAATCCAACCCTATTGAACAAAAACATGAAACAGTTATTGATCCTGGAAGAGGAAAAAAAACCCCCAAAATTAATACTAAATATCAGTGCTATTTGCACAGAAATTACCTCATTCTGATCCCACAACAGCACAGTATTTCTTATGGATGCTTGTGAGAGAAGAAAGCAAACAAGGAGCTCTGATATTTTGGGGAATGCATGCACTGATCCCACTGCCACAGAGCAGTGGGAACTTCGGGGTTGCAGCAGTAATTTATTTTTTTCATGTTTCAATCTTAAAAAAACCCAAAACCCACAAAAAACTTCTATCTTGAAGAAAACAACCCAAAACAATTTCTACAGTTTTGAAATATTCAAAAGGATACCAGCCCACACTGTGTATATGAAAAAAAAAGAGTCTAAACAAATCTAAAGACAGATTTAATGCCAAGAATACTGAGGAAAACATGCACGCTTTCATTATTTTCTTAAATTATACAGGAAAACTCACAGTAATGGAACCAGCGTTCCCAGAGCTAATGAAGCAACAGAGCAAAAGAAAGAGAAAAGAAAAAAGAGCCTTTTGCTCCCCTAAGTCCTTGTTATAGCCAGCTAAGTGTTGGATTGAGCATCTTTAAAAAAACATTTACAGATCTGTGCAGTACCGTAGGAGAGCGGCAGCCTCGCTCAGCTTCTGCCTCGTGCAGGATTTGAAATCTAATCCACTTCCCAGTCTCGAGCCTGAATCTTCTGAACCTCCCCTAATTTATCTGTTAGTTGCTTGACCACACATGTCCTTGTTGTATCCTACACCTCAAAATAACCTGGTGATGCTGCAATAAATCTGGGAGCCGTCTTTGTACCGAAATAAAGAAGGTATTTTAATACTGCCTTGGCTGGCAATCATTATCATCTGATGCTCTGTCAGTGTGGGGTCCAAGGCATTTCAGGGAAACATCATCCATGATTTCTGGAGGAGGGAATGGCTCATTCCAATCACACAAGAAAACAGAGCAGACTATTTAAAATCCCTTAATTAGCTGGTTTCAGGATCATGTCATCCTGCTGGTGTCTGTAGGAAAGAAGAGACTCAAGTAACTGCAAGGCATTTTTGCCACTCCCAGTGTTTGCTCTGCCGAATTGGAATGAACCGCTGGCTAAGGTCACACAGGTGCTGAGAAATCAATTTATCCCCTGGGACTTGCAGGAGGCAAAGCTGCACGGTATTTGTAGAGTATGCTCAGAACTTCAGCTCCAGTTTGGAATATATTGTGTACAAAATAGATATATATAGGCCCAGATCTTCTTCTAGGGAGAAATGGCATCTGAGGCCTGGAGCAACTGAATTGATGCCAATTTACACAGACTACAAATGTGGCTTATTTTCTCCACTCCAAGTGAAACACTTTTGGAGACTAAAACAAAACAAATGGGAAAAAAACCCAAAAAACCAAAACCCCCCACACCACACAACCTGATGTCCCTGCTGCTTATTGCTCAAATCACAACGTGCAACAGGCACTGAACACAATATTGTGTTTTAACAATCCACAGCAAACTTCTAGAGGTTTATATATAAATTTCAAAGGTCCTTAAAACAGGCAATAAGCCATTTTATAGGTAAAAGTTTTTGCTGTTTAGGAAAACACAGCTCAATAAACAAGCTTCCCACAACAAATACATTTTAGGGCATTAAACAAATGCAAAATAAACACACAGCTCAAAAATAGCGAGCATTTTGGAGCTGATTTCCAAAGGTCTCTGAGTTCCAGGGTATCAGTCAGTCCCTAATTAGAATACATTATCCATCTACTTGACACTTCAGTGAAATGTCTATTCCACCACAGAGCTGCAGCTTTGTTCAGAACAGGTTTATTGATATTCTGCTGCATTCCCTCTCCATACCCCCAGTGGCTTGGTTCTGTTTTATCACACATCAAAAAGGCCGTATGCTCAGGGCACCCCATGCACAGCTCAGAGCTGGAGGTCTGAACAGCTGCAAGTAGTGTGGTATCACAGGAGGGACAAGCTCCAAGCAGATGTCACAGATAAAAAAAAAAAAAGGGGAAAAAAAAAAAAAAGAAAGGGAAAAAAAAAAGAGTGAAAAGGGAGTGTGGCTTGGGAACGAAGCAAGAGGAAGCGAGACACAGCAGAGCAAGACCTGACTTAAAATATGCCTATCATGCTTTATGCAGACACTGGTCTTTCTTGCCCTCCTGACTATCATTAAAGTGTAATTAGTAACTTCACATGGTAAATTTGTTCCTTTAAGAAGCCATCTATTTCTTGCTCTTGCTAGCAGTAACCTTACAGCCGTGCATGGCTGGCACCTTCTCACACCAAGTGAGTAATTCCGCAGTGCCTGCACTCTGTGGTCACCATTCCCTCTCTGGGAGCTGGAAACCTCCATCCTTCCCCACATAAACAGAGGGTTCTGCAGCTGCCTCAGTGCCAGGTGAGGTGCTCCTTGGAGACCCAGGCCACGCTGAAAAAACCAGCAACAGGGAAGCACTTTCAAAGCCATCGCTTTCCTCTGCAGATTTTGGGAATCTGGAGAACAGGCAACGCTCAAGGTCATTCCCAAATGTAAATCTCTCTCCTTGGCTGGGAGTGCTCTCAGCTATAATACCAAGCCCACATACTTTCACACTTTCCACCACAATAATAACGACTTGGGGATTCAAGTTCTCTCCTGTTATTTGCCCTGTACATCCTCCATAGTTTTTTTTTAATTATAAAATCCAAAATTGACACTCCCTTTGAATAATGAGAAAGGATAGCACAAAGAAATAATGCTGAATTATGTGGCACATCTGAAACAGATCTCAGCCACGTAAAGATCAAAGGTCATGAGTACGCTGCTTTTAAGAAATCACAACAGTTTTTCACATCATTATTCAGTGGTTTTGAGTAAGTATTACATGGGTTTCACTCCCAGCTGAAGAAAGGGAGCAGACATTAACACAAAAAAATAAAATCAGTAATAGCTTTGCCAGTATGGATGTAAAATTTTGGAGATTGTCAGAGAACAGCAGACTGAGGAGTGCAGTAGAAATATTGTCACCCCAGCTCCTGCAGTCCATCAACACCAGCAGTACGGATGGTGGGAGCAGCTCAAGTCTTAATAAATTCCCATTAGAAAGAAATCTTTTATCCACCACATTATTTCTGTTGGTTGAGTAAGATGCAAAGTTATTTTAAAAAGTCCCATTCTTCTCAGAACACAGAAAAGACTGTGAATGGGCAGATTCTCTCCCCAGATAAATCACATCTCTTTCTTTGCATGGCATTTCACAGAGACAACACGATGATCTTTAAAAGGTAAAACCAAAAAGAACCAGTAGCCATTGCTCTCTTTGCCTTCCCTTTCCAGGACAGCCACTGCCCTCCTGGACTGTTTAACACCCATCTAAACGTGAGTCACTGGCACAAGCTTAGTTTCTAAAGACTTCAGGAGGGAGGCTCAGCTCTCTCTCTCTCTCTCTCTCTGAAATACATCCTGCAGCAATCTCTTCCCTGGCTTTCTCCAGTTCCATGAATTCCCTCCACAATCCCAGCAGTGAGAGGGGCTGCAGCCAACCTGTACAACCCTGGAAGATGAAAAGTCTCCCTATCAGCCTCTCAAATCCCATAATGTTTGCAATAAGTTTCCTGTGTGTGCTGGAAGACCTCCCCGTCTGATCCCTCGCAGTCCGAACCACATCTGTGTTAGAACAACACATAACACAGAGTCTCAGCAGAGCTGTTGATCAATAAGAATGTTCTCCTCAGAGAATGCCTGTGACATCCATAAACCTGTGAGTGTCAAAACAGTGGCACAAAAAATTCTGTATTCCTACTGTCAGTGGGATGAAAGCTGTACAATTAATGCCAAGCCAATGACACCACAAGGAGAAATAAAACAAACAGCTGGTGGTAGTGTGGTCCAACATCCTGCTCCTAATCTATTAACATCCTCAGGAAAAACATGCTGACTCATGTTTTGAAAGAAATGGCATAAATCTGTTCAAATGATGTAAAAAATCCACAGTATTAGTTCTGCTTAGAATCACACAAGGAAAACATTGCAATTAAAATGCATTGGTCCCCTTCTGAATGAGAAAGACACACACAAAGTGACTGCAAATTACTGTTCACTGAAGTAAAGATTTAATTTTAATAACCATCACACCTTTGAAAAACCAGTGATGTGTTTTTTCTAAAAACAGCTGAAACCTTAACTGGATTGATAACATCCCCTCCATTCTTGCTGAATGTCAGGGAAGCTTTATAAAGGTTTTCTCCCCCCTAGTTGTGTAAGACATGCAGCTCTGATTCAGTGCTGCTGGGGATAACAACAGGAACATAAAATGTAGGCAGGACTCTCTGCAGCTGTTGGCATTTTAACCAGCTTGTCACCTTACTCAGGGTTTTACATGACCTAATACTTAAAATAACTCCCTGAGAGATCCTCCCCTCATTACTGACAGGAGAAGTTGAGCCATGCCAACAATTAGGGGAAGCAAGGGGCAAAAAAAGCATAGGGTGGAGAGCAATGGATTTTGGTTTTACACTGATAGTAAAACTCACTTTAACAGTGTCATAACAAACACTGGAAAAATCAGCTGTTGAAAACGTATGGTTTTTTAATTAAGCAAAGAGACTTATGGGAAAAATAAGTTGGAGAGGGTTTAGAGCTGTTAGAAAAGCCCTAAACTGACGTTATTCACCTACTTGCTCCTTTACAGCACCCCCTGCCGTCCTACAGCTCTCCTCCAGAGAGGATTAGGGGACAGATTGCCCCAGCAAGTCCTGCCTGGGAGAGAGCACGTGAGAAAATCCTTCACAAAGCTATTGGAAATACCAGGAGTGCCCTGGAACCCTCCCAGTCCTACGAGCACAGCTAGAGGAGCTGTCTGTGCTCAGCTGAGGGGGCCGTGTCTGGGCTCTGACACCACCCAAAGCCTGGTAGAAAAGCAGATCCTCTCTTGGTTTATCAGCTTTCTCTCATTTCTACAGGTTTAGAGATATTTTAAACACACTCACTCTAGGAGAAGTCTCACTTGAGATAGATGTTGCACATCTTGCCCCAAGGACAAGGTAGTAAATCACACAGTCACCTGACTCGCTGTATATCCATGATATCTCATTGCACTGCTTGCATAAAAAATGTTGACATTCATAGTCATTTTTTGCTGCTCATTTGCTGGTATATGCAGAGTTGACAATATTGGTTTCTACAGCTACACTCTTTAATCCAAAATACCACAAAAATGAACAAGACAGTGCACCACATGTGTGTTTTTAAACAGGTTCTCCTGCCAACTGAAGGGCCCAAGTCCTGTGTGAATTTATTATAGAGAAGCAAATATATTAAGTACTACCATGTAGTTGATGTGGAGGGCTAAGTAACTGCAATGAGTCAAAACGAAATAGCCCAGCTAAAAAGACTTTCAGGAGAAACCAGACTGACACATATAATTCAGACATGGTGTCTAGCAATGCAAAAGGTTAATTCTACTTTGCAAATTCAAAATTAATAGACCTATTATAGAATAAGGTATGCAGCATTCTGTGAAGAAAAACTGATAGCCCTTAGGTTTTCTGCCAATCCCTCTACTCCAAGGATGGAAGGATCCAGCCTGCAGATCATTGCAAACTACACCCAAATCACAGAGAGAGAGAGAGGTAGAAGTAGAAGACAGGAAGCTTTCAGCATTTCCACCTTCTTTTAGTGTCTAGTGCTAAGAAGCTTTAAGAAGCAATTTTCACACTTCAATGAAATGTTAATTACCTGCCCTGCTTTATTCAACTGACAAGGTGGATGTTGATGGTGATGTTGAGAAGCCACAGATTTTATAATAAACTCTGAGCGTGGCAGTGTCTGTGAGGTCAGGAAGTTCTACTTATCCCCTGACCCAAAGGGGTGGGTGTCACAGTGACTGCTCTGAAAACATGGACTATTGAGGAGACAAAAGCTGCTTAGCCCTCCATGAATAAACACCTACTTTGGACTGGACTTTGTCCTCTCAGGAAGTGCATCAAATAATGTGCCATCCTTGTTTTGGCACTGTTTACAAACAGGGTTTCACCCATGAGATTGTTATACCCCTTATAATGGGCTGACTGTGAACTCCATAAACCATAACAACATTTGAGATTTTAAAGAAACCACAAAAATGATTTTGCTTTGAGTCCAGACGTAAATTCAACCAACATCAACCTACTGAAGTTCTCTGTGTTAAGAGTCTCTAGGCAAACAGGGGAAAAAGAAGCCACACATCTGAACACAGCTAAACCTATTCAGTTGCCTATTTGTATAAGTGAAGAGTGAACATATTAATTAACACCTAAAATACGTTCAAATGCAGTTTTTCCTGACACAGGAAGAAAAAAGAAGGCAAATGAGAAATAAATGAAATTAGAAATGTTCCCCTTCCTCCCCCTCCTTTCCTCAACAAGAGTTAAAACCTTAACATATTGATTTTTGTATATTTTCTGTTTATCTGTTTTGTCCACTATATCTCTGCCAGTTGCCCCAGGCAATCAACAAAGCTCTGCTTGTTCAGCCTTTGATCATCTCTGTGCTAGAAGATTAGCATATGCATACTCTCATCCTCCCCTTTATCCTGTTAATAAAGCTCCAAACTCCCTCCGCTGATGTTCAAGAAAGCAACGGGCTCCGGAGCCCCCGATGATTTGCCCCCATTCCCTGCTCTGCTCAGGACTAGGAATGCTAACTACGGCACGAGTTGTGTAAGTGCTTATCCCCCGGCCCTCGGAGGAGCAATTCTTACTTGTTTGATGCAGTCCACGTTTGACAGACGTTCCTGGATCAGATTGGCCCAAAGCGCGTTGGGAATTTTCTAAAGAAAGAACAAAAAAAAAAGGCTGAATATTCACAATTGAGTTCAAAAGGAATTTTACCATGCAGGCACGTTGTGGTTAAAGGTGAAGTGAGATGTCTTCTTAAAAATAAAGAAATAAATAATTCTGTGTAAGTCCTGAGTCATCAACATGAGTTAATGACAAAAAGTTAATAAGGGCACAAAAATCAGTGTTAAAGGCAAGCTGAACACACAGCATGAACATCCATGGGGTCTTTTGCACACTAATGTGGAGCAGTGCCAAGTTTTACACACTAACACAACACTGGGCATCAGACCTGCAAAATCCATAAGAATATCACATCCATAAGCTGTCCTTTTTATCACAAGTGTCTGATCCACGACTGTGTCAGCGGGCTCAGCTTTAGGGACCTTCCCAGCTCTCAGTGGGACAAACAGCACAAAGAGCCTGATCTTCAGGTCTCTTTGGCAGTTTCACGTAACTGTCATCATCCAGAAAGTTTACTTAAAATATATTTTATAATTAAAGTTGGTTTATTTTTAAACTCAGGACTGTGAAATGGGATAGAAACCGCATTTGTCAATGGTTTCAGAAGTGCTTTTTAATTCTGTGATTACTGCTTTGCCCATATCTAGAGATGTTTTGTAAGACAGTATTTGCTAAACTGTTTGTCTAAAACTTCCCCAACACTTCTTCCATTGGATTAGACTTCCTGACAAGAAATTAGCACTACCTTCTTTCCTTCTAGTAAGAATTTTCACTATCTCATTAATTTAGGCTTTTATTCTATGCTGAACTTGGTTAAGCTCTATGTTAGCCAGTTTAACTTAATAAAGTCCAACCCTCTGTCCACACCACTCAGCACAGCTGCTCATCATTTGACAAAATGCTTTGTCTTGGTTTCATTTTGTCATTATTGGTAAAATGAGTACTCAGGAAAAGAAATCTGCAATTAAATTCTCTACCTCACAATTAAAATACATTATCTTTCACTTAACAGTGTGAGCTTGACTCTGTTCCCTGCACGGCACATATTGTGGGTTCCCACGTCTTTTATCCTACCCAGTCTGAAGGGTATGAACCTAAAAAGGTACATTTTTAGGCTTGCAGATAAATACAATGATAATGTGAAAAGATTTCATAAAATCTTCATTAGATCATAAAACAATTTCACCAGGAGTGGTGGAAATGCTACCACACAAGTCACTTTAAAAGAGGATGGAGAAAACACTCCAGAACACACTAAAGGTGGCTGAGACAAGGCGGAGGGTCTGCTCGGACTGTCCCTCCTGTCCCCAGCTCTCAGCACCTCTCCTCATATCAGCCATTCACGAGGCAACATTCAAGCAGGTAAAAGAGAAAAAGGGAAGGAAATTGCTGTGTTTCTTGGAAGCCAGCAGGTCCCAGAGGGTGGTGTGTCAGAGGCTCCTGCAGCCCCTCCCTGCTGGAGCCCGGGCTTGTGCCTTTGAGCCTGTCACCTTCCAAAGGGGCACCACGCTGCTCCCGGGAACAGCCAGCGCCTTCCTCGCTTCTTTCATGTGTCACGTCAAGGCAGGCTCGAGACTGCTGGGGGGCTGCTCTGCTGAGCCTTGCCAAACCAATTTAAACCAAAATTAGAGGAACTTCTCTCAGTGAAGTGGTGCCCTCAGTCCTCTCATCGGAGAGGGGTTTATTGCACGGGAACAGGCAAGGACACGCATTCAGGTGTTTCAGCTCCTTCTGCTCTCTGTGGGCTCAATTCCAGTCTCATTTCCTGGGCAGTTTTTCCTCCTACTGAGCAGTGGCCTATAAAATCATTGTCAATAGGCTGCTTGCAGAATGCCTAATTATTCAACCAGAAATCATTATATCTGATACATATCAGACAGTGCATTTATGGTTTCTCTCTCACAAACACATAAACCCATCCCGAGCCTGGTAGATGGGACTGCCCCTCCCAGAAATCTGCCATAAGGGACACTGACACACATTTGGTACCAGCCAAACCACACCTGACCTCCAGCACTCAGAGCTGCCCCCACATTCAGTTCAGGCAAAGGGAACACCTGCTACAGTGGGATTTTGTTCATGTTCAGACCACTTTTCTATACACACTGGTTTAATCACTATTTCCAGACTGCTGAAAAACTCACCTATGATTACTTTTAAATATCCCATGTTATTTCAAGGACATCCTACTTCAGCTTCTATGCCTGATCTATCCAGAGTTTTATTTCAATTATCTTTTCATAAAACTCCCATCCCTTTTTATTTTTTGTGGGGGAGCACTTTCACTACACATTTTTCTTGGAAGTTTTGGATGTATTTGCTGTGAAAACAGCCACAGCTAAAAACTGACTTCTCCAAGTTGGTACCTTGGAGAGAACAGCAAGCAAGTTTGAAGTAATTTGGTTTAGTATTCTGAGAATCACCAATGTTTAGATTCAGTTTGTTGAGATAAATACACATTAAAAGCCGGTCTTTTATGGATTCACAGGACTCAAACAGTTCCCATTTGTTCCTTCATAATGGCTTACCCTGGAATAAATTGGAATGCTGACCATGCATAGATAAGGATGCCTTGGGTTTTCCTTTCTTCTATTCTATTTCTTCTTAAAAAGCACAGGGACATGATGCAACTCTGGAGCACTTTTAAGTTATTAAGTTGTATGCAAACACCTTAACTGCAATTTAGTGTAGCATTAAAAGCACACCCATCCCACAAACCCACAATTACCACAGTTGTTTCAACTTCTTATTTTATCCAGTTAACAAGAAAAGTGAAACATGCAATAGCTCATCATTAGACTTCACTATAGGAAAACCTGAAGATGCTTCCTATTAACATTATAATAACTAGAGATGAGGGAATAATTTGCAATGATTTATCAAAAAATGTAGCCTCTTTTTCTGTTCATGGAATATTTATTGATAGCCTGCAGTTCCTCAATTTCCTGAATATTCCAAAAATATTTGACTTCTTTTTAGAGTATTTTTACGTGCTTTGAACAGTCAATATTTAAAATTCACTACCTGAGCTGTGCTCATTAGTAAGTGGCCAGGTGTGTGGGGGTGAATGATTGCACATCCAACTTGAAAAACTGAGCTTCAGAGAATAATCACCTGTTTTAAATGTGCCTTCCATGAATCCTCGTGCCAGGAAAACCCAAACCCTTTAACGGACACAAAAGAGCTGAAAGCTTGGCTAAAGATAAGGAAGCAAAATATGTGAACAAACATTTGCAGAACTTTTTGCAGCATTTGCCCAGATCCAGTGACATTGATCTACTGACCTAGAAGTGCCCGACCTTTGGCACTGGGGTTAATTCAGCCCCAGTAACTTTAGATGTGTGAAACGACATTAAATTGGGTTACAGGATCCTCACAGCAGACTTTCAAAAAAACACAGCCTTTAGTTCCTGCTTTTCCTCCTCTCCATTTATTAAATTGCTTTGGCCAGGACTGCAACTTTTTAATGCCCTGGTTGTATCAAAGGTGGTGTAAACAGCTATTGTTCTGTTCCTGAATAGAGATCCAAACCTATTAGTGCTAATGGATGCTGCGGGTGCTGCTGGAGTCATTTCCCACTGGCTGCAGCAGGACCAGGGCTCAGTTACAGCTCCAGGAGGTCCAGGCAGCAGCCAAGGGTCAGGAAGGGAAAATCCAGCCCCTGAGATGACAATTTGGCCACATTTTAAGTCACTGTAAAGCTTGCACTGATTTAGAGGAAGCCAGGAGTACCCTCCTAGTTCCAGGAGTTATACTGGAAGAAAGAAATCCATATAAAAGAACAAAATTCTTTAGTGAAAATGTTCTTCTAGAGTCTGAATCTCAAAACTGAAGGCAAACTGCACAGTGCTGAACCACCACCAGGCTCTGCTCCTTGGGCCCTCCTCACTACCTGATTAGCCTTGACATTTTTGACTTTCATCTTCCACACCATCCATCTTTTTAAATCAAATAAGCCCAAAAGGACACCCTTGAAAGTGCATCTGTATAGTCTGAAATATGTTAATAATTACAGTAATTAAACCAAAGGGAATTTTTGTTTTAAATTCTCCCCCTCCAAGTATAAATTTATGAACCTATCAAAACAATCCTTAATAATTAGAAAGATTTCAAAGTACATATTCTTGAGAAGAATAATTCTGTATCATCCCAGCCAAATGCAAACCCTTTTGCCAGTGAGTTCAGTGAGTTGAATGAACTCTTTCCTCTCAGACCCTGAAGTCTATTACTTGAGGCATCTCCAAACTTTGTTCACTAATTCAGTGTAATAAATACTATTTCCAGCCTAATTTTCTAATCTATGTATCATACTGTCTACAATCTCAGTAAACTACAAACCTGTTGACCAGTTCCAATCCTAAATTTGATTTAGCAGGAGTGTAGAATTCTCACAGACGTGAAATTGCTTCAATTTTTATGAAAACAGGTGATGAGGGAGGAAAGATAAATTCAAACTAGTGGACTTGTTAGAAGGAGCCACAAAAAAAACAGGCTTCTTCCATTTTATTTCCCATGGAACACTCTGACATCTGGAGAAGAAAAATCAGCTACAAGGGCAGCAATCAGTAGTAAAAATGCTTCTCTATATTCAGCATGTTTTTCTGATCTACTTGCCACTAATTTTTCATCAGGACACATTCTTTGGACCAACTCCTTTGAACATCAATTAGGAGGCCCACAATGAAGCATGAAAGGATTTAAAAACCTGTCTGGAGCAACACAGTACCTGGAGTTGGGTAGAACTGAACAGTGTGAGTAGCTGCTCTTGCCTCAGTTTGAGAGCTCCTCGGGCTGTCAGTAACTGCCTGGATTGTCACCCTCCTTTGGAGTTAATGCACCAAGTAAGTTATTTGTGTCATGCTACAGAGAAATCAAGCAGGCACAACTAAGTAGCACTGTCAGATCAAAAAAAGTTCTTTGTGTACATATTTTCCAGAGCATTTTGTACCAAAGGAGACCTCAGAGATTAATGCTTATTTTATCCAGATTATCAAATGTGCTCCAATGCAAGGCTCTGTGTTTGCTGCCAGAATGAGCCAGTCTGTCAATTGTACTGTGCATGCCTGGACTTCTCCCAGTGCTGTTGCTCATTTCAAGATTAGTGTTTCCAAGACTTCCATTACTTTACATTGTCTTCTCCTCCTGTTGTGCCCTGACACACTCCTTGGTGCTCTTACCCTCTTACCCAGCAAAGCTCCCCCTTCTCTGAAAGCCCCTGTACCTACACAGACACAAACCAATGCACAGACAGGAGAGTATGTGCTCTCATCTGCTCAGCTCAGAGCAGTGGAAAATCATGGGAATGCCACATAATTCCTGTTCTGTGACATGAGAACAGCTGTTACTGTATTCTCTTACACACCTGATTTTTTTCTTTATATGCCTTTGCTTCCTCTGTCAGCGCTAATGTCTCCTTGAATAACAAAGTCTCCTGAGAGATACGTATGGCATCAAAATGTTTACAAAGCCACATTGCCTGAGGGAAGAAAAAAAAAATACAGGTTGAAGTATTTGGGAGGAAAATGAAGCTTTTTTTTTTTACAGGAGGCTGCAGAAAGTGCTTTCCCAGCCATACATTTAAGAATACAGACTATATATACAGACGATATATGCAACTTGTAGTTTCTTATAAAGATGTGCAAGAGTCTACAGCTTGGAATAAGGGCTTTTTCATCTCCTGTGCCGTAACACAGAATTTAAAGAGCAAAGTATTCTCCCCAGCATGCACACACCACCAGCACCTGCAGTTTCTGTGGTCAGTTTTCTCTGTGGTTCAAATACAACTCTGACATTTGCAATTAAGAAGTGCCAGTGGACATGAGACAACTGACCGTGCAAATGGAGAAACCCACAACAAGGGAGCACCACAAAGGTGGGATTACAGGGCTTCTCACAGGTTAATTAGTCCTGCTAAAATGCTGGGAAAACAAGGCAGGCAGAATTCCACTGCACTCCAGCAGCATCCCTGCCACTACCTGAGCGAGTTCTCACAGAGCTCTCCTGAAAATTTCCATTCAGTGTCATGCAGAGGTGTCTCCTTCAGGGATCCCACCCTTCAATTTGTGCTCCTCCTAGCCCTTAGTTAAATCTGAACATTATTTTCCCAGAATAAAATGTTCACAAATGCTGAGCTCAGCAGACTGTGAAAAGTGGGTAGTGTTACAACTGAAGGAGGCAACTTACAACTGTAGTTTTCCCAGAAGCAGGTGGACCAAGCACACAAATCCTTGGAGCTGTGAAACAAGGATATGTGAAAGTCAAGATGCAGAGCAGCAAAGATCCCAACCAGTTTCCCACTAGTGCATTTCATAATATCAATGTATTCACAATGAAACAATTATTTCAGTTGGAA
This sequence comes from Scytalopus superciliaris, assembly GCA_013400415.1. Classification (NCBI taxonomy): domain Eukaryota; kingdom Metazoa; phylum Chordata; class Aves; order Passeriformes; family Rhinocryptidae; genus Scytalopus; species Scytalopus superciliaris. Next base: position 122,090 of record VXBX01009101.1, read on the forward strand.
AGCTGCCTCATTGGAGACCTCGGGATTGGGCTCCCCTGGGAAAGGAAGGGGGGACAGTAAGTCAGTGCCAGCTGGGTCCTCCTTTAATCTCCATGGTCAATGAGATTAACACTGAGGAACTCTGCCATTTGCAGAGATATATGAGATATATATCTCAATCCACTTTAAATACACAGAGAGTTTAGTGGGTGAACCAGAGCATAAGATACAAACATTTCCTCGCACAAGCCTGACTTTTATTCCTAAAGCATTTATTTAGAACTAACATATTTTGTGATGAAAAATGATTCCACTTTTTAGTTTCACCTAAATAGGTTGTGTCAAGGTTCAGAGAAGATTTAGATACTGCAAAATGAAGCACCCTCTTGCTATGCCTTTTGACAGCTACCTTCACATTTTCTAGTCATCATTAAAAGCAATTTCCCTCATTTCTGTTTCTCTACTGCACGTCCCTCTCCTTTCCCCGAGGGGGCAAGGTGCAAAAAATGCATCCCACTTCTGGGGAATTCTTAATCCAATGCACACCAACAACACAATAGGCATTGCCTTCCAAAGCTTTTGTTGGGAATGAATTAGAGGTGAGACAAACAAGGGAAAATGGAGTAACTCGGAGGAAAGGGTTTGGAACTTACTCCATAAATACACCTTGGGCTGCAACTCTTTGAGCTGTTGTTTTATATTAACAGCTTTGATGTTTTTTCCCCCCCTATACCACAGGGAGGGGGGAAAAAACCAAACCCAGACTATCTACAGGAGGGACTGGTTAGTATTTACTGGGAGTAACGTAGGTCAAAGCAGAGGAGGGATCTACTCACCCCAAAACCTCCTCGGCTCTCGATAACCAAGGGAGATGGTGTCTGATGGTAACAGACAGGCAAGGATGTGAAATGTATTTTTATGAGGCCTTCCAGGCACTTAACAGTTATTGGGCAGGTGCAAGTTTTAAACATACATGAAACCCAAATTACAGATTCATCTTTACAAAGTTATCTGACTTGGAAGGTTTAAGAACAACTCCCCCCTTATTGGTTCTCGCAAACGCAACAGAACTAGTACACAATGTAGAAAAATACTTTAAAAGGATACATCAGCTGTTTTTATCACCTAATTTCTTTCAAATGTAATGTGATTAAATCCTAAGGTTTTTTTTTTTTTAAATCTAACACCTTGAAACTCCAGCCCGGTACTTAGGAATTATTTATAAACAGCGTCATAAAAGAGTGCTCGGGTGCCAACACTAATCAACTTCTTCAAACCACTTCAAAGAAAATCAAAAAACCTTTCCATCCACAGATCCTTTTGAGGTTTAACTAGGAGCATGATTTAAAATTCACAAGAAAGCCCTTAGGTATTTAAGCTTTAATACACAGCTTTCTTGGACAAACGTTTGATAAAAAACGAAACATACCATTATATACACCATCTCATGCTTTAATATTGCCCAGGGCTACTGTAAATGCTCACTTTGTACTAAATCTGGTTTTCTCTCTGCTTAGTGGCTGGCAGCAGATGGGGCAGTGTAATTCACTGATTTACTCATTTGCACACTTGTAAGACTCCTCTAAAGCTTTCTCCCTAACCATATGACACAGGGGCACAACCAGGACACCACTGGGTGTCGTGTTTAACCCCCTCCATTAACAAACAGTCAGTATTTAATAGTGCAGCTCTGAACCAGAAGTCAGGAAATTCCAGAAAATTCCTTTTTCTTCAGTAACAAATCACACTTCGTGTTCAGCCCTGATGAGATGGATTTACTCTCCCAAGTAAAGGAAGTTTTCTCATTCAACAGTGATTTTAGCAATAACAAAATTAACCCTGGAACAATGCAAAATAACAGCTGGACCCACTGTGTATCCATTTAAATCCAAAAGACTTCGCGATTAATATTAATGTGACAAGATTTGCTTTAAGCTGTAGGAGAAATCCTTTGTCAAACAGGTACATGCTGAACATTCTTGCAGAACTTTTTAACATTCCTTTGGAGGTTTGACTGCAAAGGACGAACACGCAGAAAACCTCTTGGATCCTGAAAGCTTTTTTCGTTAGCACAAGCCAAGACACCTTGTAGAAAACTTCATCTCTGAGTAGGAAAGAATTATCAGCCTTCATGTGGTCCTTTAAGGTTTTTAGGAGGAACACATAAAAGAACAATAGTACAGAGCCCTAAACACACACACTCTGCCACACATTTGACCTGTGAGGTTTTCAAGGCAGTTGTAAGCCATAATCATCATTAGACTTGTTTATATATTTTAAAGTACTTTAGATGCTATTATTAATTAAAAAGGTTTTCTAACTTCACACCTGGGATAGATGCAATGCTTCTTTTCCACACATCTCTGTTTGAAATTTTCTCCAGGGCTAAAACTGTCTGGCAAGGCAAGATCATGAAAATTCATCACTCTACTGATGGCTCTAATAAGGTTTTTTTTTTCCTTCTAAATAGTCAGCACCTTCCACCATGATCAAAAAGTAAAAGCAACTCTGCTACACATTTCTGCTACATTATTTTCCATATAATTTATTCTTAAAACAACATTTAGGCTTTAATTTTAATTGGAGTTCCTCTCCTTCCTTAGTAGGTGTTTCCAGCCCCGGAGCAGACAGCGTTTTCCCTTTGACAAACAGCTGTGGTTCTATCTTTAGCCTCTAAGAACTGAAGTCATGAAATGGAAACCTGCCTCATTCTGTTTGAATAATACTGTGGGGCTTAAGGAACGAATGTGAGCTCAATGTGGAGAAATTTCATCAGCATTCCATCAAACTGCATGGAATTCCTCCCCGTATTTTCCATGGGTCTCTAGACCAGATTGATTGCTCGTGCTGCCTGTATCAGAAAAGGCTGGGCACAACTGGCAGGATTTGATTTCTCTCTCTTTTTTTTTTTAATATATTTAGCAGCATTTCAATCAACACCCACCTGATCAGCACCACTGAGAGCTCACAGCACCTCCAGTGGTAATGATTTCATTGATGCTGCAGCACAACTTTCATAATGGTTTACTCTGGTTTTAAAGAAACATCAAAGCAACGAGACACCAGCTCTCCCTGACAGCTCATGCAGAACAAAACTTGGAGTTCAGTTGTGCATATCCAAATATAATCTGCCTAAGGGTGAGCAGTTTGTAAATCAAATAATTTGATTGAGGGTACATGCTTTTATTGTGCAGAATACAGACTTCCTATTCAATTTACCAGGTTTTGTTACACACAGGAGCAGACACACTCACTGTTCCTTCAGCTGAGATGCCACTGAGCACTGGAACTCATTAACAGCAGCCAGTAACGAACTAATCAAAAAACCAGAGAATCTGCCAGCCCAGGTAGAATAGGAGACCAAATTTACACCTGACAAAAGGAGTAATTAGTGAGCTTAAAGACAACAGGAAATATCAGATGGGGCACAGAACGCATTAATAATTGATACACCAGAACTCTTTGTTATTCCCTTAGAGGGTTTCATTGTTATAACTGTTAAAGTGCATTTTTTATTAGATTACCCACTAAAAAAAAAAAAAAA
>VXBX01009101.1:127835-163719 GCA_013400415.1 Scytalopus superciliaris
CGACGCGTTGCTAAGGAGACGTCATCGCCGCGCGTCGCCACCGCCGCGTTAACCGCAACGGCGGGGAAAGGGGAAGGGGGAGGACGTCATCGAGCGGCGACGGTTGCCAGGGAGACGGCGTCGCGGTTGCCGTGGCAACGGCGGGGCGCAGGGCCCGCTGCCGGCGCTGTCCCCTCGGCCAGCCANGGAGGGTGGGGAGGCCGTGAGGGGCTCGGGCGGTGGGCAGCGCTCCCCTCGGGGTGCGCCGCCCCTCTCTGCAGCATCATCACCGACTCACTGCGCGGGGCTCTGCGGCTGCACTGCTTGGACACGGTGCGGCCTCTCTTTTTACTTATTTTTCCCTGTTTTTTATCCCCCCACACACAACCCCAGCGCAGGTGAGAGAGTTACGCACAGAGAACCCACATCACTTCTAAAAAGCAGCTTCCTTTCTCTCCTTCTCTCCCCGAATCCAGAAGTAAGTAAACATGAATGAGATAGTGGAGACCCTAAGAAAGATAGAGCAGAACTACAAGATCTTCCAGCAGCAGCAGTTTACATTTACCAGAGCGCTGGATCACACCCGAGAGGAGGCCCATGACTTGGTCAGACCTGTGGCCACCATTGTGCAGGTACAAAGTATCCAGCACCGAGCACGGCACAACGCGGTGCAAGGAAAGGGATGAATGAATGTGTTTCCTGAGGGAAGATGGATAAAAACTCCCTGGTAACATCCGTGCATAACTCTGCAAACCAGCGGGGAGAGAAATAGCTGTGTGAGGGTTTACCAACACGGAAGGAATCTTATTGCTGACCATCACTTTCTGGTTTAGTTTTTCACACTGAATTAAACTGGTCTGGTTTAACACATTTCGCTGCTCAGGCACGGCCAGAAATACAGGGCACAGGAAAACAATCAAACCAACCCTCCTTCCCCAGCCACACATGGAATCTGTAATCCTTAACTTGTAGGAACCAGCAGGCTTGGCTCTTCCCCCTGGTATTGGTGCTGCTGTATCTTTCTATAGTGCTTATTAAAAATAATGGCTGTGTTACAGAGGGAGGATGATGGATTGAGGGCTGAAAGTCCCAGGTGGGCACGGGGTTTTCTGGGCTGGTAAGTGAATTGTCTTGGAATTTTTATAACATGGGATGCTTTAAGTAGAGCTTAGACCACCTGGAGACAGAGAGGGGGGAAGAAAAATCTAAATAAAATCAGAATTGTGGATTTGAGAGAGCAGAACCCAGGCACAAAACCCAGGTGGATGCAAAGGCAGAGAGAAAGCCTGGCTGTTATTAGGATTAGGACACAGGATGAGCTGGTTGTGTTTTCTAAGGGCTGACTCTCTCTAATACAAGGGATTTTCTCATTGCATTGAAGAGAATTGTGACAGACATTACACTGAGCCATTTTTCCCCCCCCAAAACAGGCATTGAGATGTTGCAAAATATTATGCTGTTTTTTAAAAGTGCCAATATTCCAGTGGCACTGAGCAAGCTTGGACTCCACTTCTTGGCAGAGGTGGAAGGGCTGCTCGTGGTGGGGGTGAAATCTCTGGGTGGTGACCTCAGAATTCCATGGATCCACAGGATCCTCTGTGACACAGCAACACGGGAACTGCAGCCCTGGGGGTGCAAGCCACCTTATCCCAGAGGGAGAATGGGAAAGGGAAAAGAGCTAATTGCCAGGAAAAACAGGGAGCAGGTGGTGCAGCACATACTGGGGGCTGTGTTGAGCAGGAACTGAATAGCTACCAGAGGAACTCCCCTGGTGACAAAAGCAGGCACCCATTTCATCCACTGCCATTCTCCCTGTTTTAATTTGTCATAGGAGAGCACAAGAGTCAAAACACCAAACACAAAATTATCTGTGGTCTCAGCCTACAGCTGACTGGACTGCCAGCTTTCTGTGCATAGAAACATGGACACTACAAGAAAAATGACACTGCACTTGAACAGGGCTAAATTTCCAGCCCCCAAAAGCTTTATGTGGCAGCATTTTTAGCATAGAAGGATAACATTTCTTATAGAAAAGAGCAGAGGAAGGTGGAAAGGTGGAAGTGCACACCACAGTCAGGCAATAGCAACAGCTCCTTAAAGATCTCTGTGTGGAGTAGGGTACAAACTCAAATCCCAACTGGTTTTGTGAGACCAGCTCCTCAGCCTTTGCTCCAGCCAGAGCCTCACACCCCCCTGGCTGTGGGCATGACCTTGCAAGTTGTTCCTGTAGTCCTGGCCCTGCTCTGGTCACTTAGGTGCATTAACTCCCTGTTGTTGATGTGGCCAACAAGTCCTCTTACCCCATCTGTGAACATCCAGGCTAAAATGATACTCTCTTTAGGACTATTTCTGCCCACAGCAGCAGTAAAAAACCCTGCCACTCACAAGGACACAACACTCAGCAAACAGAGTGGAAGGAGGAATCTGCAGTGGAAATGGACCCTCAGGAGCCATTTTTTACTGTTCTTACAAACCTGCTGAGAATTTGGCCAAGCACATTCCCTGGCTTTTCTGTATGCAGAGACCATACCCATGCTGGAACAGCTGCTTCCTTCTTGGGATCTTACAGAAAGCAGTGAAGGTGCTGGAGTCCAGCTCTGGCTGCCAACCAGCCACTCAGGATTGTACATTCTGAAGGGCCTGTAATTTCTTTGGAGACTTAATCTCTTGGCATAACATTTCCTCATGTAATGCCCCTCACTCTGAGTGACACAACTGCTCGAGGCAAGCAGGGAATAGCATTGCTCTGACAGGTTAGTGAGGGTGGTTTAGGCTAAATGGGTTGGGTTTGCAGTGGTGCCACACGTGCAGAATGCATGGTGCAAACACATCCCTCCAAACCAGGGCCACTTGGGTGGCTGCCCTCGCTTCCCACCCAGCTGTGGGAGCAGACAGAGGATCCCTCTCACACTCAGCCTGTTCCTTCAGTGCAGGGCTGGCTTTGGCCAAACAGCTCCCTCAGCCACAGGGAACAAGCAAACATCCCACAGCCCCTCCCGCCTGCAGAGCCACAAAACAGCTCCCCGCCACTGACCTGCACAAGTTAGGTGCAATTTAACACCCAGTTTGCCTGTGTTTGCCCCCGGGGACAGGTGCAGTGCTACAAGGACCACCACTGCGTCAGCGCCACCGACAGGCGCGTCCTCAACATGTTCATCTCCATCTGCAACGACCTCCGGGACCTGTGCCAGAAGCTGGAAGCGCTGCATCCCGGGGACCACGTGACCAACGGCCTCTTGGAGAAATGCAAACTGCTCCTGAACGACAGCAACGACCTCAGCGCCATCCGAGCCACGTAGGTGTTTCCTCCAGCTCAGCCTCTGGGAGCCTCCCGGCAGTGCTGGGCAACTGGAACTGCACGTTCCCGCTGGACGTCTCCACCAGTTCTGCCACAACACCTTCCTGGCTTTAGTGAGGGTACAAGGTGCTCCCCAGGTTGCTGTTCCAGCTGTTGGGAAAACATTGCCAGTCTCCATTCACAAAATGGGGGTTGGTTTGCTTATTCATCATTTTCCCTGGTTCATGGCTGGGCGTTTCCAGGCCCTGAAGTCCCGTGCACCGTGTGGTCATGACCTTGCAAGTTGTTCCTGCAGTCCTGGTCCCTGTCCTGGTCACTCGGGTGCATTAACCTCTTCCTATTCCTCCTCTCCACAGGGCTAATTTCTGTGGGGCAGGTGTCTGCACATGCTCTCAAAGCCTTCCAGATCCATCCCAGCAGCCAGGGTGGTGTGTTTGGCAGGGCTCATTCCTCCACACGCGATTCCATCCACGGCTTTCTGGTTTTGGGAAACGGCTGGCCGTGCAATCCTGCTCTTCCCAGGAGGGTCTCAGGGACCTCTGTGGGATCCCAGGGTTGCGCTGCTGGGCCTCTTCTGCCAATTGTTTCCTTCTGCCCCACAGATACCCCCACGGTGTTGTGAATTACCTGAGCAATGAAGAAGCACGGTACCGCTATGGAGGTGTGGTGAGCCTCCTGCCCATCGTTATAGACCACCTGAAGGAGTGGGTAACCTACACCAAAAGGCACCTGCTGCATCACGTGAGTGCTCGACGTGCCATGTCCAAGAAGAAGGCCCCCACTTCCCAAAACCCACCTTCTGTGCACTCTGCAGCTCGCACCTCCATTAATAACAAAGCTACTGTACAATTGCAGGACAAGGATTTCCAGAAGTTCCTGCTTGAAAATCAACGCCCGAAACAAAAATCTCCCTGGAGGCCACCGGGCAAGAATCCCTATTAAAGGATCACATTTTCTGCTTTACCACATTTAATCAGCTGGCTGATTAAAGACAGTGAAACGAATCCTAGAGATCCATCCTGAGTCCACTTTCTGAAGGGTTGCCCTGCCAGCCAGCCTGGGACAGATACACACCCTCTCCCTTGCTGATATTTCCACTCTCCTCCTCAGAGTGATATCCTGACAGAAGTAGCTGTAGCTACAGCTGGTCCCTGGGACCAGCACTGCAGTGGGAGCAGGGAATAGTCATCAGGTTGTAATCTCTCAGATATGAATCTTGGACAAGCTACTTGAAATGGGATTTTACACTTTCTCAGGCTCCTTTCTGAGGAACATCCCCTCAACTCTCCACAGCCAGCGGGGGAAGAACCCATGTCTGAAGGACATGACACAGAGCAGCAAAGGCCTGTCATTATGGATTCAGACATGTCTTTGAGGTTTGGACTTGTCCCTAAAATTCCCTCAGCCTCACTGAAATTGTTTGGTTATCTGGACCACAGGATCCATGTTTACAGGTCAGTGTGCTTCAGCTGTGCTCTGCTGCACCTTTCCTGCAGGTTCTCACTCCACAGAACATCTCCCCTTGACCTGTTTGACTCCTTTGCTGTCAGAGCCAGAGATGTAAAGGAGAGCAGAGTTTATTTTGCCCTGTGTATTGACAACCTCCAAACTTGAACAAAACACCCCTGTGCTCCCCAGACCTCTGCAAAACTAAAAAGTAATTTCCAGCCCCTGTGATTCATAGGAATCTGGTGGGAGCAGAGAGGGTGAAAGCTGTGGCCACGTTCAGATGGTTTCTTCTCAAATTGCAAGTTAAACTGCCTGTGCTTTCCCTTTTTCAAGATGAGAATGCAGCTTGCCTGGCTTTCAAGGATGTCAGGAGGCTCAGTTCATTAAAACATGTGAAATATGTTTTTATACCAGCACTTTGCAACTCTAGCACAGTTTCTCCCAGTGCTAGAAGCAACTTTCATTCCAGCCTGCTCTGGGAAGGTCAGCAGAGCCCCATTCTCTGGAGCTGATGGAGATTTTTGGGGTGATTTAATCAAGCACTGTTAACTCCAAACCAAAGATCTCAGTAACACAGAGTCTTCCCTGTATCTGACTGCTCTTCTCCCCTCCCACAGGCAAATTACCTCCTGCTCTTTGCTTCCTGCTGGAAGACATTCCTGAATAAACAATTTCCCCTTGCATACTTGGCTCAGTTTGCTAAAACTGTGAGAAAGCTTCTGCCTTAAGATGACCAGTTTTTGGCAACAAGCAGCTAAAAAAAGAGAGGAGAGAGCAAAGGGAGGAACGATAGCTCAGATGAAATGGGAAGTATTTCCAGGAGCACTTTTCCTCCTCACAGAACCCCACCTTCTTTTGCACCTTTTTCCTTTCCCTTTCTCCTGGCACTGCAATGCAGCCATCCACTCTGGAGGAGAAGCCTATTTTTAGGGAGACATGATCCAACTGAACCAACCCTTGGAGAACTCGAAATGGTAACGAAGGGTCACAACAAGACTCCTGGGCACTACTGGGGCCACAGCCAGGGGACTGTCACTGTCACCCTCTCCCTGGTGCAGAGGAGCTTCAAGGCTGCAAAATCCCAGTTGCTGGCAGCTGCCCTGTGGTGTTTCATGTTGCAGACAAGTGTCCAGTGACAGTTGCTGCCTTGGAAAGTTTTTCAGAACAAGCCCAGGCTACGTGGACAGAACGATGACAAGTGTTGGGGACACGAGAGATGCTGCTCCCAGATCTTGTTTCCAGCCTTCCTGGCCCTGTCCTATAGTTTAAATTTGAACACTCAGGCTGCGATGAGACCAAAATTATCCTCCCGTTTGTAGGTCACTTTGAGCTTCCATGGAGGAGCACAGCATAAAAATGGCTGGGCAGGACAGTCCTACCAAACCCAGCCCACCACTGCTGCTCAAAACCCCAGTGCAGTTGTCATTTCACACTTGTCCAAGGTGATACACCCAGGAAACAGCTCCCAAATCTTAATAATAAGATTCACACACACATAATAAGGTGACAAACACAAGAAACAGTTCCCAAATCTTAATAATTTCTCGTCTGGCCCTATCCTTTCAGTCAGTGTCATGCAGCCAAAATTTTAAGACCCAAGCAGAAAAATGAGTGCATTAAACTTGCAGTCTGAAGTTTGATAATGACAAGACCAGAATCTGTTGGAAGACTGCAAAGTTAAGTCTCACAAAAACATCTAGACAAATTACTTAATTTCCATACAAGTTCTCCTCTTCCAAAGTGGATGGACACTTCAAAAGACAAAAAGATACAGCAAGAATTGTTTTTCTCTACTACAAATCAAGCTGTTTGAAGAATTTACATAAACAGGATGTAAATGCCAACCACAAAAGTGCAATAAAGTTTTACTTTAGCCTCTGTGAGCAGAAAATTGCAAGACACACACTGAGAAACCAGGCAGGGCACCAGGCTGACTCTCCTACAGAGCTGTCACTTAGTCCAGCAAATGCTGCTTTTTTGTTCAAAGACTGAAATAGAGATACAGGCTGGTAACACATGATCTCAACAGAATCCTGGCATCTGTAGGCTGTGAATTACCTCTGTGCTCCCCTCGATTCAGCTGAGGGTCAAACCAGGCTTTTGCCTGCCTGAGCAGCCTGACCTGGTGGGAGGTGTCCCTGCCCACTGCAGGGGGGTGCATGAAGTGGCCTTTAAGGTCCCTTCCAGCCCAAACCATGCTGCAATACACCACTGTGAGTTAAATCTCTGGTTCCAGCGTCTCACACAGGGTAGGGCTCAGATGCCCAAAGTTCAGCTCAAGAGCTGGGAATGGTGGTGGGCTCTCGAGGAAAGGGATGATCCAAGAGAGAGAGGAAACGCAGCATCCAGCTGCTGATGCAGGATGAAGGGATGGGCTTGGCAGGGCCTCTAGTGGCCGCCTCACATCACTGTGCCGTTTGTGAGCAGTTGCAACACTTCCACCGCCTCCCCAGTCCTGGATCCAGGGGGGTTTAACGTCGCTCATGGGTATGCAGCCCTTGGATACAGCATTCCCAGCTGCCTCCCCAGCCGGGCAGGGCACTGCTCCCGTCACAGGGAGCTGGAATTTCAGGGCTGTTCCCTGCCACCACCCCTCCCACGGCCAGGAGAGCTGTTTTCCTGGGAGTTCTGAACTCCCCGGGTGCAGCAGCAGCTCCGGCTCTCAGTCAGCTGAGCACCGAGCACAGGCGGCTTCGGAGAAACCAGGAATAGCGTCTGGCACACGGGAAAGATCAGAGAGTCCAAAACTGGAGGGAGCACTTGCAGGGAAAAAGCCTTCAGGGAAAAGGGTGAGCCAAGAAAAGCTCACAGACACCAAAATCACGACAATCAGGCCAAACTGTTTGGAATCAAGTTTTGAAAAGTAAAGCCCATGTGAACGCTCACTCAGCTTCAGCTGCAAAGCTCCTGTGTGTGAATAAAGTAACTCAGCTCCTCTGATTTCCTAAGCTATTTCATAACCACTTTTAAAATCCACCATTGTGCCAGCAGCTAAAGTGGTTCCAGTAAATCAAGATTTATCAGCAAAGATAATTTAATTTCCTGCATTTGAAGTATTTCCTTCCCTAATGTAAGTAAGGTACTTTAGTCTTCTCTTTTTGTACCCTACTGAATTCACTCCTATGGGTAATTTTTATCTAGTTTGTTGTTTTTAGGTTTTTGTGTGTTTGTTTTGTTTTTGTTTGGTTGGGTTTTTTGTTTGTTTGGGGTTTTTTGTTTGTTTGTTTTTTACATTGCCAAGTGTAGCTTTGCAATGCCAGGCTTAAGGGATACACAAAATAGACTTTAAATTAGGTAGGAGCAAGTTGAATTCACTTTGTATTTTTTCATTTCACTTACCTCATGCTGTAGAATTCATCCCAGTGCAGGGGGCTCAAAGTAACTTCCTGTTAGTAACTCCAAGATAATGGTTATAGAAACTTTGATATAAAATTGACATGCATTGTTACTTGGCCAAAGTGTGTTCACAACAATGTGGCACTTGCACCACCCCCTTGCATGTGTTGCTCATATTCAAGAATTATCCTCAGCCCTCAACTGGAATGCTGAGGCTCACGTATGGATTTCTAAATTGCTTTGAGCAACCTTTTAAATATTCCCTTATTTAAAGGCAAAAACACCCAACCAAAACCAGTGAGAAAGTGCCAGTCTGAAAAAAAATAAAGCAAAACAAAAGAACAACCTCAACCTACCAGGTTAAACTTACAGCACAATGTTCCCAAATTCTCCTTGGTCTGAGGAACTGTCCTGTGTGCCCTGAGCAGGGAGAAGCACAGCCAAGGACAGAGCCAGGCTCCAAGAGCAGCCCCAGCTTTGCAAACAAGGCTTTGACATTTCCAGCTATTAATTTCTCTAATGACTGTGCAGTCTCTGGCCTGCAGGAACACGGAAAGGCTCCCACAGCACTGAACTGTCTGCAGTTAATTTATGGATTAGACTGGCACGTTGGTGGTGAGTCTGTTTGCCACAGAGGAAAAAAGGCTTTGGCTCTGTGCAGAAAAATGATCTTCCAATGATGAATCCTGTGCAAAGGGGCAGCAGCACTGACCTGCTCTGGACTGTCACATCTGGGCAGATGTTTGGACACCAAACTCATTTCTGCACGTTTTGGTCCCAGGAAGGTTGGCTGGCAGGGAATTTAACACAGAGTAGTGCAAAACAATACATTTTATTTGTTCACAGTTAAACACAAGCAACTGCCTTGACATTTTAGAACATTCTAATAAGGACAGCAAAACCTCCTTTTGGTTTAAGTTCTCTTTAGCTTACGATTGTACCATTTCCTCGTATTTCATATTTATGGCATTTAATGTGGATTGTTTAACATGCTTACAAAGAGCGAGGCAGGGAACAGATTAACTTGACAAAGACAGCAATTTTAGATTTAACTAAAAGCAGTCAGTTAAAAAAATCTGTTTCCACTTCACTGATGGGACCCCTTCAAACAAACTGCAAGTTAACTACATACAGCAGATCCACGATTTTTAGACTTACAAAAAAAAAAAAAAAAANTTTTGTTCCTCCATAATCTTTGTGGTCCATAAACAAACCGAAAGTGGTTTCCATTACTATCCTGGTGCTAAAATCCTGTTTAAAAGAAGAAAAAAGCCACCTTATCAATGAGCTTGAGTTACTGCCAGGGCATTTTCGTAACCGCCACGAAACCCGCCTCTCCTCGGAACGCCAGATACACCCCGGGGCTGGGCAGGGCAGGCTGGGGAAGGAGCTCCCCCAACATCCCAGCCCGGCAGGGCAATGTGCAAACCGTCCCCTCCTGGGGCTGGGATCCGGTGGGGAAAGGGCAGGAAACCTCCAAATCTTCCCGAAACACACGCTACCACGTTTGCTACCACTAAGTCTGAGAAAGCCTAAAGACATGTCGACAAAACCAGTCTGTCACTTACAACCAACTCTCTACTCTCTATTCCATGCAGAGTCAAGCTTTGACACAACCACTGAAGTTCAACCTCTACTCTCAGGGCTCCGACTGACCAACCCAAAGGACAGGGAGAATAATTTAAGACAGGCAGAAATGTATTTCGACCCTGGGTGTTACGGAAGAAGCGGAAATGGGAGGGAAAGTCCTGTCAGGAGCAAGCACAGCGCTGGCTGCTGTGACAGCCTCGCTCCCCTCAGGGTTAAGAAGGGATTTGAACTACAAATGCAAGTGTTCTTGGACTTGATTTCTAGGTGAGGCAATTCTTGAACAGCAGCTGCCACCCACAGAATGTCTCAGAGGAGAGGCCCTGTGTGATGCAGGGTGACTGTGGGGCCTGATCTGTCCGAGTAACCCGGACCCAGACACAGGGAACACTTAAAACAAGCACACTGCCTTCCCACAACAACAGGCTCTGCTCTGCCACGAAGGAGATTGAGTCTGACCACTGACAAGCCCTGATCCCACAATCCTCCTTCACAGAAGGCTCATCATTGACTTAAAACATGATTAACACCGAAAGGCTTCACACCAGGATTCTGATTCCCAGTTTGAGCAGGATTCCTCCTCAGCCTTGTCTTCTGAGGAAGCAGGATGAGGGTGAAGGGGAGAGACCTAGAGCCAAATTGACATTGCTGAGCTGAAAAATGTGCTGCAGTCTGAGCAGAAGAGCACTCAAAGGAAACCATATTCTGAAGGCATTCCCGGGAAGAATGAAGCCAATTGCTTGGACTCAAAACACGGTGGTCTTGCTCAGACCAGGAACAAAGAGCAGAACTGTGAAGGAGGGTCAGGCAGCACATTTCCCTGATCAGAGAAACAAATCCTCCTCTGCAGATCTTCGTAAGCTTGCAATTCTACATCCGTGTTCTGCACGCTCTCCCTACTCGAGCAAAGCTTCCTCTTCCCTCTTCTCCCACCCCCACTGCTTTCCCATACAAACCAGTCTGAGGTCAGTAACAGTCTGTCAGGCAAACACTTAAAATACCAAGAAGATCAGAAGCTAGTGTTTTAACAAGTCTTCAGCATTTACCGTCTCTTCTGCATTACAAGCTCCAGTTCCTTTTTGTCTGTTCCAATGGAACTTTCCAGGAAATGTTAAGGACAATATAAACAATGATCACGAATTAGGGTGAATGAATCATTTTGCAGAGGTGCAGTGTTCTTTAGACATTTGGGTATTTAATCAGACTCCAACTTAATGAAGTCTGAGGGATGTGGGACAGTGGACAGGCAAAATAGAGACCCTCAGATGAATGCACTGGAAATCCTAGTGCTGCTTCTTTCCAGGATGAAAGGAACTGAAGTCACCTTGACAGGCAACACAACCAACTGCTCTAAATTGGAAGCTTGCAAGGAAATATAAAGCATTCAGAGTAGACTCACAAATGTTAATTTGGCCTCATATTGCACTCAAGTTCATAAACGCAGCCACTCAACTGGGGACAGGGAGAACGGGAAAAAATACTTGCAAATGCTACCAGTTGTCCCTTCAAATTAGTACACGCTGCTAAGGACTGAATTGGAGAAAGAAGCAAGAGTTAGGCTGGGCATTTAATTTCCAGACCCAAAAATTCACTTTGCATTCACTCAGCAGCCTCCTTCCGTTCCTGGCCATCGATCCTGCTCCGCTGCATGAGCCACTGCTCAGACCAAAGAAACAGAAAAGCTTTTAGTTAAACTTGGATTCACGCCTCCTGTTCTATGCCAAGAATATGAAAATAACACTGATTGACTATCTTCCTCTTTAACTGTGGTCATGATGAGTTTCATTGTAGTCCATGATATGAAGCTGTCCAACACTGCTTTCCTGGAGCTTAGGCGAGAGGCTGAGGTTATCGGGGCTCGGAGGGGCCTTCGACTCCACGCTTGGATCTTTACATAGTTCAGTCTTTAGAGCATCAGACAGCCTGTTGATGGTTACACCCTCCTCATCACACTGGCTCTCGCTCTTGTTGCGAAATAATTCTCGTGCCTTCATTCCAAGGAAGCTCTTGGAGCTGGGGAGTGAACCTACAGTCAGAGGGACAGTGGACGAGGGCTCCAGCAACACGGATGTCTCCCAGCGACTGCTCAATCTCTGGTTCTGGGGCTTTTCTGGGGTGGAGAGCTCGCTGCTGCTGCTGCCAGCCTTGCTGCTGCTGCTGCCTCGAGTGCTGGGAGGTTTGGTCTCTCCATTTCTACCAATGGTTTCTTCACTGTGTCCTGCCACTGAATCTTCATTACCACAATCCACCCTGCTTGGGAAAGAGGGGGCACAGTGTCACGGAAATCACGGCAACTAAACAACCCAGAGGGAAGTGCTGGCTAAGGCAGGTTACTTTGATTACTCTCCATTTCTGCTACTGAATATGTGCCTCAAAGGGTTTCCTTTCATACTTCTGTGGCAAAGCAGGAGTGACAAAGGGTAACTAGAAGTGCCACACATTCAGCTTTGCAACATCCAGTGCTCCAAGTCCAGAACTGACAGTAATCCCAGAGCAGAATGGAACTGGATCCTGATCTGCTAAGGTAAAGGAAGAGATCTGTACATCTTCCTTGGACTGGAGAGCTCTCTTTTACCTAACCCAAGCACAGGTGGTCACCACAAATCTGGCAGTGCAAGGAATTACCCTGATGCTGGGGCAGAATTTGGTGTAGGAAAAAAGGCAGAGTCAGAGGGCAGTACAGCACCACCCAGATGCTTTGGGCAGACAGATGTAAAACAAGCCCTGAACAACAGCACCACAGTTTGTAGGTTAAAGTGACTGGTCAGTCTATGAGACAAAGCACAAGTTCCTCTCAACTGTGAGTAACAGATTCAATCTCTAAAAGGTGGAGCAACAGCTCTTGAGGTGATGCATCCAAGTGCTAGGGATTCCATGAGGAAACCAACTTTCCTGAGTCCTGCCTATTTTACACATCCACTCTTACCTTTCTTCTGCTGCTTCAGCTGCTTCTGTCTTATCATCTTTAAGTTTTTTCAGTAGGCTGCTCTTCTCCAGACGGCCAAACAGATCCAAGATCTCCAGCTCAAATGCCTGTGTGATTCTTTTCTGGGCTTTGTACCTACTTTCTACTGCTTGCAGCTGACCTCTGAACAGGAAAAGAAACCAAAATGTCAATGTCTCCAGATTCTGCCTTGTGATAATGCACACGAGAAAGCAGAACTAAAGTGCTGCACAGGAAGCCCTTACCTTGCTTGGATTTTGACATCTTCCAAGTATTTCTTTTGCTCCAGGAAGAGGTGGTCCTTCTTTGCAAGCTGAGATTCCAGTTCAGCTATCCGTTTCTGGGAAGCATCAAGCCTTTGGCTCTGCTGTTGAACACACAACTTTGCCTTCTCCAGTTCTTTCCGAAAAGCAGCGTGCAACATTTCAACCTCCTTGAAGCAAACAATGTTAAAGCATCATTTGATTGTGTGTTACTTTTATTAAGTGTTTAGACATGTTTCTGATGTTATAAATAGGCACGTTTTAAAGCAGGGTAGAATAAAAGCAGCATTTCTAAAAACAGATATAGAAAACTGACTGTGCTGAGGATGTACACCATTAAAATAACTACACATCGCTGGAATTTATTAGCACATTAATGTTCCTTATGAAAAGCTCTTTTCATCAAAGCAAACTTGCCAGTTCTGCACTGGATTAGAATAGGCAAACTCCATTTTAAATCCATTTTTGCAGCATGACCTTCATTAAAAGCCAGTAAAAGCCTTTTTTTGGCTTATTATGCACCTTCTTTAATTACTTGCTCTCACGCAGCAACAGTTATATTGTTGTGTAATTTACTTGCTTCTAATTAGAAAAAGATTTCTTTGAAGTTAGGAAGTAAAACCATATGAACCACAGAACTTATAGTGAAGTTACTACTGACCTTTAATAGGAAAGTGACTGAGTGAGAAGATGCTTGTTTGAAAGCAGCACCTCACGAAACCCCATAAAATCCTGGTTAAGGTCTTTCCACAAATCCTGGCACTACTGCCCTGTGTTACTTTACCAACAATCAGCTGTGAATTCCATTATGAGCACAGTAAGTCTTGGCTTTTGGAAAAAAAATATTGCTAAGAACTTGCATCAGGTGGCTAAAACTGACTTCAGGTGCACCCCAACAACCCCTTCTTAGCTTTCAGAAGGGGCACTGAAGATACTCCTTAAACCCACAGTGCATACAAATATCTGAACAGAAGACCAAATACAAAATCAAATCCCTGAAAATCGACTTCAGAACAAAGTTATCTGTTAAGTTATGAGGCTCAAGGCTGGGAACTGCTGGGTGATGTCCCTCAAGTGAAGTCCCCCCCGAAGTCCTCCCCTGCAGCTCTGCAGTACCTTTGTAGTGTCTGTGTGCTTGTGCTGCAGCTGCTCCAGGTACAGCTCGTTGACCTCCCCAAGAACCAGCAGCTGCCTGTTCAAGAACTCCATCTGCTGTTGCACTGACTCGCTGTTGGAAAGCTGGAAAGAGAAAGGGAACAGAATCCAGCATTGGGATGGATGGTTCAGCAGGAGAGTCACAGCTGACAGGCACTGTGTTCACAGGGGATGTTTATAAAGAAGGCAGAAAGACTAGAAGCCAGTGCATCTTAAATAGTGTTAAATAAATTAGCTTTCATGAAGAACTTTTAATTTTCATTCAACTTCTGACATAAACGAGATCTCTGAGATGTCAAGATTTAAGACAAGTTCATAATGCTCAATTTGCAAATTCCTCATGAGAAGTTTCAGAAGCCCTTGAACTGAGTTTAGAGTTTCTTCACCAAAACACACTTTTCTGTGTTATTTTTTTGCACTTAATATCAGACTCTAGGGAACTAAGCACAGGCTTCTTTCAGAAAAAGAAAAGCAAAGAATCTGATAAAAATTATGAGATAAAAAATAAACAGAAAGACACAAAGGGACAATGGGAACACTGGCTTTTCTTACCTTTTGAGAAACTTGACTAAGCAGCAATTCAGTGTGACACACCTTGTTGTTGGCCTTCTTTAACTCTAACCTCAGGTCTGCTATCATATTCCTGCAATCTTCCAGCTTGGTCTGTTCCAGTGACAAAAACACAACTCAGGGTTCTGAAACTTCACTCAGGACAGCAAGGGCACAGGGCTGGAAGGCTGTAACCCCCAGCACTGGAAATCAAGTTATACTGAGCCCTTGTGAAAGCCCCAAAACCAGCTGAGAAACTTTTCTTATTTCCAAACTGAAGGCAGGACAAAACAACTATAAAAGGATGATAGCTGAGTGAAGCACTTCCAATTAAGCACTGTCTTACTCTTAATTAGAACAGTATCTCTAATAGAAATGTGCAGCTTTCTCTCAGATATTTCATGCCTTGTTATTAAGAAGGTTATTTTTAAAACCAGTAAGTAGACAACAATTTTGTTCATGCCTCATACCTGCAATTCCTGGCTCTGGTTGTAGAATTCCTCCCGGTCGTGCTGCAGCTGTCTGATCTGGCTGTGAAGCTGAGCCACTATATTATCATGTTCCTCCTGGAACTGGTGGTACCTCGCCTGTTCTTTCTGCAGACTCAGTTTCAAGGCCTGGATTTCCTTTTCCTGTAGTTTCAGCTGATCTTTCTGTTAAGAATCCCACATGAAACATCAGTCAAGACACCTGTTTAGGAGTTACAACATCTGCCCTAAAGCACCAGCCAAGCAAAGCTGTCCATTACCAGCAGGGTAGGCAAACACTTTTCCATACAGAGCATATTCTTAAGGCTTTTGGGGTTTGGTTTGGTTTTGGCTGAAAAGGAGATGAAATGGTGATAAGAGTGGACAGGTTGAAAACCCACAGTCACATCCAGAGGCACAAGAAGCAACAGAATATTTTTCCACTGCCCCATATGTTTTCCTGTTTGGGCCTCACAGCTGAAACAACAGTTCATCTTCCAAAACCTATTTGGAAGTCTATTTTTGGCTCTTGTAGTGAATTACCACGAGGTGAAACTGCTGATGGAATTAGCTATAACACAAAAATACAGAAGGAAACACACCTAAGTCTGTAATGAGACATCCTCCAATGAACTCGTAAGTTCAAATTCTATCATAGTGGACTCCTCTGGGAAAGAACACTTGAGTTTCCAGCTTTTGCTATTATTCCTCAATTGAGGAGCAAAAGGACAATGCCTATTTAAATATGCAGTGAGGTGTCTAGCCAGGCACTGGACAACCACTCCACTAACAGGGAAGCCTTTAACATTATCCAAAGGCAGGTGCTGGCAGGGGTCAAGCACGAAGGCAGCCACTGACTCAGCTGCCTGAAGTCAACCAGAAACGACTGTCTTTAACGACAGTGCATTCCACAGACACGGACTTTAACAAGGCGAGAAACGAGGCTTCTTTCTGAATGGATTGGTACACTGGCCAAACCAGTTAAGCCTTGCTAAGCACCAGTGTGTTTCCCCCCCGTGCCAGGGCTGGCCCCCTGCTCACCATGGCAGCGTTGTGCTCCTCCAGAGCCGTGGCTTTGATGACCTTGCGCAGGAGCCGGCGGTTCCGCAGCGCGTGCTGCTGCCTCTTGAAGCGCTCGTACAGCAACTGGTTGTGCAGCAAAAGCAGCTGGTTACGCAGGGTGTGAATCTCATCTGAAGGGGGAGAACCTGCGTTGGGAGACAGAAGAGGTTACTGAATTGCACTGCCCCTGTTCCACACGTGGGAAGTGTTTTCTGAAGTCAAAAGTTACGTTTATTTGAAGTTACAACTGAAAAATCTCCCTGCTCTGTTTGATCTCCAACACGAACTTTGAATTGCAAACATTTTCCCCACAGTAACATGTATATGCTTCCAATGGGTTCCTCCTTCTATTAAGGGAAAAAAGCCAAGTTCACCATCACCACAGAAGCCTCAGAGTACAAAACTATGACAGACACACAAGTGAAGAAGCAAGAAAAACAATCATGAGTTTGAGAGAAGGTGGAAGGATCTGTTAGATGATCAGCAGCACCCCGGAGCCTAGCAGGTCTGAAATGGTCAAAAGCAGAAGTGTCTAGAATTGTGGGGAAGGCACTTTGCACTTTTCAAAGGTGAAAAATAGCAGCTCATCTCACTGGAACGCAGCTGCCTATTGCTAAGTAGATAGACCATGACTTAATGGAGGGCACCATCTTTTTACAGCCCTAGTTATAAAAAAAAACACAACCAAAAAGTATGCAGGTCATTGTTTAAGCAAGTCTAATAATAGAGGAACAGATTGCCAAAACACATGAGAAATTTCCTCACCTCCAAAGTGAGTCCAGTCAGCAGATTTGCTTGGCAGAGACAATCTGAAAAACGACAATGCAGCATTAACAGGTAAGTTCGGATATAAAACCACTCTGCAAGTCACTTTAAAATGGAATGTGCACCTCTGAAGATCTTATAGACTAGTAAAAGTACAATTAAGGTCAGCTGGTATAAAAAGAGTAAGGAGGAACTTGTGCAGCTGCTTTTCAGGCACAGCTATTAAAA
Source organism: Scytalopus superciliaris (assembly GCA_013400415.1). NCBI lineage: Eukaryota > Metazoa > Chordata > Aves > Passeriformes > Rhinocryptidae > Scytalopus > Scytalopus superciliaris. Next base: position 144,918 of record VXBX01009101.1, read on the forward strand.
TTAAAAGGAGTCACAAGAAAGTCTGCAAAGTAAGATCTTCAGTCACCTACTTGTTCAGCTGCTTAGTGTGTGCATCTGCTCCTTGCTGAATCAGTCTGTCCAGCACTTCCACGGGAGAAGTCGAGCACATACAGTCATCATCCTGGGTTCCCTTGGCTTTCTTTAGCAGCTCCTCAGTCTTCTTGCCAACAAAGAGGTAGGCAGTCTTTGGTAATGCAACCTCGAAGAGGTGCTCATAGAGGGGAGGCTGCCCACTCCCAAACACCACTCTCCTTTGTGCTGGTACTTTGCACGGGCTGGGAGTGAGAATGCTCGTCTCCCCAGAGGTTCCTTCCCTGTTCCCAGCAGGGCTTTCCCCGGAGCCTCCACAGGGCTTGTCTATGGGAGTAAACGTTTGTTTGGGTGTTTCCCGTGCATTCTCAGGCCCAGGCTTGTCCAGAGATGTTAAAGGCTCAGAGGTCTGGCTGTGTCCCTGAACGCTGGAGATGGCTGAGTGGGTTTTCTTCTGAGAGCCTGACAGACTTTCATTTGTGCGGTAAAACGGGGAGTCAAACCCTCCTCTAGGCACCATGTGTTCAGCATCGGTCGTGATCTCCGAGATCTCCTTGGATATTGCATCTGAGGAGAGGGGGGAGCATCGTTATGCATCCTGCATTTCAGCATGACCAACATTTCCTTAGCCAGGGTGGAGGGAAGGATGACAGGAATTACCTTCCTCTTTGTCCTTTTCAGCACTGTCTTCAAACGACAAACCACCTAAAAACTCTGCGAGATCACTTAAGGTTACTGAACTTTTACTACTGGGTATGTCTGGAAAAAAATTAAAAAGAAACAAGAAGTTAGTTGTTCAGGTGCTGTTTTCTCCAGCCTTAGCACAGCACAAAACACAAGTCTTTTACTGCTGCAAGGTCCTTAGGATAAGCTTGTCCTTCCTTCAGATGCTTCCTCAAAGAAGGAAATTAGATCTGACTGCTGTTCCATTCCATGTGGAAACCACGTGGATCAGTCACAGGTCAGTCCCGACCCCAGAATGAAATTTTGTAAACTTAACATTTGCTATTGCACAACCTCTGTGAGGATGTTCTGTTTGCAATTTAACCCATTAAATAACTGGAATAAAAAAGGTGGCTTGTGTGCAGTGTGGCTGCTGAACTTCCACCTTAGCTCTAACCTCCCTTTAGCTTCTGGTGTGGTTCCACAAGGACACAGCACTTGCCTGAAAAAAGGAAGCTTAGCAACCTGATGCAATACAAACTTGCCAACATGTGGCTGAGGGAGCTGCCAGGGACACACACACCAGAGCAAGCAGGGTAGAAACCTCCTGCTCAGCTCAGTCACAGATCGGGAGCCCAGGGAAAAACCTGGCCTGTTCTTCACGTGGAAGTCAGGAAGTTCAGATTGCAGTGTTACTACACAACCACACCAAGGGGGGTTCCCCTCTCATCTCCACTTTGAAGGTAGTAAAGATTCACAACACACTCAAACACAGTGCCAAAATCCCTTCCTACAGATGTCACAGATGTCATGACAGGGAACAGAAAATGGAATCTAGATTTACCTACTAAAAGTTGAGTTCCTCAGCCATTCACTGGTGATTTCAATATTCCACAGGACTTTAAAAAAATGTTCAAGTACAGCAATATAATTGTATATAGGAAACAAAGTTTTTCCAAAAGCCTTTAAAAGGGAGCATCATATCTCTCCTTATGTGCAGCCTTACAGTTTGATCCAGACATGCGATACAGAACTTGCTGAAGTAAGACTTTATACATAACATGCTGCTTCTAATTATACAAATTAATCCTCAAAGAAATCAGCTTTTATAAAAAATAAATATTCTTTTTCATCCTTCAGTGTAGATCTGCATATTTAAACATACATAAGAATGCAGGAGAGCCAGGTAAAAAAAACCTGCAAGCTATTTCTGAAGGTGAATAGTTAAAATGAAATCAAAAGCATCACAAGGTTTTATGTTGACTCACAGGTTAAGGCTGGATCCTGGAACTACATAGAACTCAGGGGGGAAAAAATATAAATACCTGTGGAAAAGTGTTTGGGGACTGGAACAGTGTCAATAAAAGCTGGATTTGTTTAGAACAGGTTATTGTAATAGGGAGAGGAAAGTGGAGTTTACCCAATGATTTATCGCTGTTTATGACATTTTGCTGTCGGTACAGTAAAGGCCTCCCAGGATCTGGTTTGTCCTCCTGAAAAACAAAACAAACCTGAAATGTATTATTTGCATTAGGTATTGTTGGTAACAAACCTCTTGGACAGTTTCACAGAAAGAAATTTATTGCAAACAGATGGCTTAAAACAGCAAACCCGTGGAAGAGGTCTGAAAACTGTGCAACTGGAAGTGGCAACAAAATGCAACACTTTTTATAGACCAGTTACTCTGATTTTTGTTTCTCAGTTGTGATCACTGCATGTAAGGCAAGTCAATGAAAAAAACCCCAGATTAGTTTGGCAGAAGAATTTTGTAATACCTTTTTAGGAGGCGTGGCAGCAGCTGAAGGGAGTGAAACATGCACAAAGTCATCTGAAACGCAGGGTGGAGGAGGAGATGTGGCTGGTGTTCCCAAAGGTGTTCCTTTCCCCCCTGCTGAAAAGGAGCACAAGTTTTCTCAGCAGGCTCCCCCTTCCTCCTTTCAGCTGAATATTGTATGTGAAGACTTGTATGTTTAAATACTGTCACAACCATTTACTTCTTCAATCTCTTTCAACTGTTTCTCAATATAAAAGTGCACAGTTTCCAAAAGGCTGCTTCAGACTTTGGCACTGACTTCACGTATTTCCCTTCTCAGTGTTTGCATCAGCACTGCTCTAAATGAGGAGGTAATGAGTTCACTGAAGTCATGACTCAACCCTATCAAATGGCACGGTGTGGCATTCCCATTTAAGAAGCTGACAGTAAGATTTACAGCCAGAATTCCCATTAAAATAAGCCTTGAGGGCTTAATCCCCAAATTCAGCACGTACCAGATGTGCCAAAAGCTTTGCTGTAAGGTTGTGATGCAGACTGGGATGACTCTGATGGGACAACTCCAGGGGAGGTGGGTGGAGTGGTCATACCACACACTGCAGAAGGGCTCCAGATGGTGACCTGTGCCACAGCAACAAAACACACATCAGAGCTCGGAAAAGCAACACGGGAAGCACCTGAATCCAGGTTCTCACACAGCAAATCAGGCGGGGATTAAATCTCAAACAGACACAGGTTCTGAAGAATTCACAGCACTTCCCAGAAACATGAATTTTTAAAGACTGTCACGAGAAACTATGGAAGTGCAAAGCACAGAAGGTTGCTGTGCTGCATCTCCTGCTTTACCTGCTGTGGCTCAGTTGACAGCCTCGAGGACTGTGGGCTCAGGATCTGAGGTAGCTGCCCTGGCATTTGTGATAGTGTTAGCCGAGGAGTGGAGTACGGGGTAGAAGTCCCTGGAAGTTTAAAAAAAGAACAGTAAATCAAAATTTAGAAGTATCCAACACATCACATACAACTCCAGGATTTTTCTGGCTATGACTTAAAGGCTTTTAACCAAATCCATTCAACATAGACATCGGTAGCTAGCAAACTAGAGCCTTTTCTTCCAGCCCAAGAAAACACTTATTGAATAGATTACATACTACAGCTTTTTTTTTTTGGTTGGTTTTGGGTTTTTTGGGGTGGGGAGGACAGGGGAGGAAGAGACAATGGAAAAGTAACTTTGTAAACGTGCTTTACGGCTGCATGTACAAGACATCTCTATATTTCTTTTTTTTAATGATGGTTTATTTTCTGGTGGCTAAGAATCAGACATTCAGTGGGATATATCAGATTATTTTTTGCTCTAGGGCCAGTTTTCCTCCAGCAATTGGGCACTGATTAGCCATCAGGCAGGCCTTACCATAGCTGCTCTGTGTGTCAATGTAAGAGCTGGCACTGGGGTCAGTTTGATGATGTTTTAAGCTTGTGCAGAGTTTCCGAGACACAGAGTAATAACCATCTTCATACGAGGCTTCTGCAGGGTCCAGGGAGATTTTGGCACATTCTATCACAACATCATGAGTTTCTAGTCTTTTCCACCTGCAGACAGTTTTTGGATCCAAAAGAGTAAGTTAGTCAATGATTGTTAAAAACAAGAGTTCCTGGACATAGGAGGAATTGGCTTGTAGGATGGCTCATGTTTTTCCAGACAGCTTTGCATGCTCCCAGCCAAACTGGAACAAGGCACCACACAGAAATTGCAACCAGATGACTTGTAAGAGGGGGTCTCAAAGAGGAGACAAACAGCTTTGACACAGAGATCCATAAAGGTCTGCCATGGAGCACTCTGGAAAGGAGGAACAGCGTACGAAGACTTGGTTGATCCTGAGCTTCAGCAGCTGTAGAAATCAGCTCAACTAGACTCAGATGTTGGTAGTCAAAATTTAGACATGCCAGCAGTGAGGGAATCTTAGATTATTTAAGCAAACACCGTCTGCAATGCCAGTTTCAGATCTGTGTTTTTCCTCCCAAGTTTGGGGAAAGTTTTTTATCGTTACTACCTCCTTCATCCTGAAAACCATTTCTCACTAAATCAAGCACCCAGATTAGATCTGCCCAATATTCAGGGGATGGAAGTTCATGTAAAGAACAGAGAGCCCAAAAGGCTGTCTATTAAAGGCTGAGTTGCTTTTGAAAGTAAGATATTCTATGTCCAAGACACCAAATCAGAAGGCTTCCAGTGGTAGTTTTGTGCCAATTGTGCTCCTTAGTGGTGCCACCCTCCCCCCTGCAAAACTGAGCATTGTGACATTCAATGGGGTCCCAGTTAGGAGTGATTTCCTAGTGGCTCTGAAAAGCAGGGCAAGAGCACTACAGTGCAGCAACAAGAGTCAAATTCTCCTCTTCAGTGGCTGGGCCTGTGGAGACAAGAGAAAAGCAGCAAGTGGTGCTGCTGCAGGCAAATGAGCCTATTGCTAAAGAAATCTAATACAGCTGATAATGTTAAGACATACCTGTTAAAAGAACTGATCTGTTAAATGAACCAATATCTAGGTACCAAAACAAGACACACTGAAGCCATTTAAAACACTTAAATCCCAAATACTTCAACAAACCAAAGGAATGTGACCCAAACCTTAAGCCAGTGAAGCATGTCATGGTAGTTTCACTTTATTCATTATAAGCAAACTCTTAGAACTTTATGAGGACATTTGATCATTAAGTCATAAAAATGAGACACAGTCAATTGTTCAGAAGAAGACAGATTCCATTCTAGACATAAAATGAATTTAGAACCCCAACACTGCTGTTAATGGCCTTTCACAACAGTTTTTGGCTGTTCATCCAGCTGCAAGCTGGGATGAAGAAAGTCTGTGTGTTTACCTGGTGTACCTCTGAATCTGGGTGGCAAAACACCCTGGGCACAACACACTGTTGCTGACACAGAAAAGGTTTTGCTGCACACCTGGAATAACCCCTCTGAAAGCTGCTCATTTCAAGCCTTTCTTAATAGCAGAGTGAACATATATATATATATATATATATATATACCTTCGTGGGTCCAGTTCATGGTCCTTGGATCCAGTCACCAATTCCGGATGAATTCGCACATGTTCCATCATTGGCTGGGTGAGCAAGAAGAAGGATGTGTTATCAGCAAAGCACCTTTGGATTGCACCAAGCTACAGAACACTGATGAGAAAGCTCCTGATCCCAATAGTTCAGAATGTTGCATTTAACAGATAAAGCTAATTCACACCATCACAGCTTCAAGGGTTCATCTTGCTCCCATCTGAGCTTTTAGTCCAATTGTTAATCTGTGTTGTTGAGCAGCCCTCAGCTAAACTGGCACATTTCTGGTATTAAATTGGCAAACACCTGCCTTTATATAGCTATGAATTCCTTGTGTCAGATAATATAAGAAGATCAGCATTTTACCTTGACTACTTCTTCAAAAGTCTCCACGTTTTCCTTCATACTGTAGTGAGAACGCAGAAAGGAGACAAAATTGCAAGGATACATTCCATAAAGACGATGGAAAAGAGCATAAACACTGGCATGAAGATGGACAAGATAAATCTCTGCCACGTGACCTGGAAAAAGGAGTTAGAATCTCTTTCATTACGTTGGAGAAGAGAACAAAACTTCTAAGAATGCAAGCAAAAAGAACTTTTAAATTTGAAATGTTAACTGGAACAAGTCTTCTGAGATACAAACAGTCTCCAGTGAAACTCTGAAGTCTTCTCAGAAACAGGCAACACTTACTCATCAGCTCACAGCAAACCCAAAAATTAATATATGGACCATTAATTATAACAGTGTCCTGTCACTCCCAAAGCAAAGCGTTTTTTTTAATTCAAGTTAAAACCCCAACCCCCTCTAGAAAGTGAGCCAGAATTTCTAAGATTGACTGAATGATTAAAAAAGGAAATTAAGGTTTGTTTTACTTCAAAGGTAAAATCTAAAAGCTTGTATCCACAAGAAGCAACCATGACAGACTTGAATCTTACTATCCATCTCAGAGTTCCAATCCTACTTGCAATGCAGAATTGCTCTCTAAATAGCATCTCTATGTGCTTAACACAGCATTTGTTCATTCAGCCATGAGACACACACACAGATACTGCCAGTGTTAGATATCAGACCCCTTACAACAAATTCAGCAAAGCCAAGGCTATAAATGAGACCAGTTTTACCAATACTTTCATGACTATTTGGTTGCGCATTTAAAGTCTTACATATGTTGATTCTTTCCCCTCCCCATTAACTCTGGGAATCCCAAATACCTGCCTCAAATTGTAGCATTTTCCCTTCTCTATCCATTAAGCTCAATCTGTGCTTTTCACTGTCATCAGGGTAGTGTTCTGGTTCAGTGAAACTTCATGTAGTAACAGCACCACATGGAAGAATCTAAGAGACTTCTGAATTTTGAGCAAAGAACTCCCTGATGCTATCAAAGAACAGAGCAGTTTGTGGGCTTAACACACCATTTTCTGTGTTTAAATAATCTCAGACCACTAAGAGCCTCACAAAAGAACGTGCTCACCAACTGCACACGAGTCACAAGGATTCTGCTAAACCACAACTGCATGCAACAAAGATGAAATCTCACCTGGATTCTGCAAGCACCAGGCTGAGAGACGCCCAAAGATACCAAAGAAATCATGAAGGTACTGTTTGCCAGACTGAGGAATCATTGGCAACATGGTTATTAGCACTAGGACACCTGTGGTGAGTACTACTACATCTGTGTCAGTCTGCAAGAAGGGAAAAAACCTGCATTAGTTAAAAGTGGTGAACTTCATTTTTTCCAAGGATGAAGCAAGCACTGAATCATCATCATGGAAAAAGTCCTCTACTGAAACAGTCCCTCTGAAACCTCCCAGAACTTAGTGATCCAGGATTATTGAATTTTTTCATCCAGAACAACTCTCAGATTTGGGATTGTTGCTCCTACTCTGCTGCTCTTCTGTATAAAGACTTGACTTAGTTAAAAAGGGAACATCACCACAGTTCCACAACTGAGCAGAAAAAAAACCAACTGGTATGTGAAGCATCTTATGTGTCACCTTCTTTCCTTCCCAGAGCACTCAAGAGCCTCAGAAACTGCACAGCTCATCAGGGTGTTCAAGGTGTTGGCCACTTAGCAACACTGGGGTCAAAAGCTTTTCTCTTAACATGGCTGGTGGCTCTGCCTGCTGGATATTCCACACAGCACTAATCCAAACAGTGCCCACAACGCCTTGGCTTGGAGAAAGGGACATGCCAGTAAAGCCTTTGGCTCCATGGAGCAGTAACAGAGAATCAGATTTTAGGGCAGGACACAGAAAATGGACAAACTCTTTCCCACTGGAAGCCCCACTTGCTCCCCCAGTTTAATGCATGTTTTCCATGGCAGTTCCTCTGCTTTGCCAGCACAGGCCAGGCTGTGGGAAGGTGTCACTAAGCTGCTCTTGGTCTCTCCCAGGAGCCACTCAGGCTGATGGGACACACTCAGTGCTAGGGATTCTTTTTCCTGTGTGTCCACAGCCTCAGTTCTCCCTCAGTCACACATGACCTGTCACAGCACATTTCCTGTCCATCCCTATCCCTCTGGAAACACCCCCAGCACTTCCACATTTCTGTTCTACCCCTACCAGCTTTCTGACTCACTTCATTCCTCTCTCAATCCCACTGCAAAGGGTAACAGAACTCACCAGGCATCTCAGGAGTCCCACCAACAGCACTTGGAGCTGCTCCTTTGGCAGTTACAAATTTGGGCTGCTTTTGTTTTGAAGAGCACTTGGCTACATCATGCATTTAAATGTGACTTCAATGTGAATTCTCCAGTCTCAGATGAGATTACATTACTGACTATGCATTCTAGGTCTCAAAGCACTTTCCATTCTTTATGCACTGTTGCAGTTCTGTACAACAGTATACCTGATACATTTGCAGATGGGGAAAAAACCAACCCACAAAGCATGAGGAAGCAGTTATGTGCTTGTAATCCAGCATGTCTGTAGCTAAGAAAGGAATTCCAAGGTAACTTCACTGTGGAATAGGCTATTGCATGGCCCATCTAAACTGCAAGTAGAGCACACTACCTTATATGCTCAATGGGAAGTTGCTGTATTTCTCATAAAGTTCACATTCAAGACACCCATCAACTTCACCAGGGGCCCTCTTGTCTTTAACTTACTTTTGAAAAGTTTTAATAAAATTTCCTAAGTTGTAGACACACAGTGAGTTTTAGAAACAAGACTGTCAGCAATAACAGGATCAGCACAGAGTATTTACCTGACATTAATCCCACCGTGGCTTAACTAAACGACATCAAACCAGAAATCAAATGCCTTGCATTACAAGTATGTACGATTACATCAGGTGTTTTATGGACAACACTGAGAGTTCTTACCTTGAGACATTTAAGTAATGAAAGTAGGAGAGGTGCTTGAGAAAGTTTATGTTTCCAAGATGGTTGTCGTCTTATCACATGTCCCAGCAGGGAGAGAGTGGGTAAACGAGTAGCAGCTTTGCCCATATAATCATTAATTTTGTCCAGTAGATGCTGATAAAGGGTTTTCCAGAGAGTGGTTAAAAAAGGAAAGGTATTTATATTTAATTGCTGTATATTCTTTTTCAGCAATCTACACTCAGCAGTCTGCCTTTGTCAATGATGGAAATTATGGGCATTTTACAGATATACAGGATCCAAGAGGAAATAAAACCCAGCAGTAACTGTAAGACTGCTGGTGGACAAATGCAAACTGGTCAGTCCAGAAGTCACTGCCCTTCAAAATGTTTATAAGTAAATAATAAAAACCCAGCCTGGTCAGCAGCCAATTTGCAGTGCCATTCCCAATCTATTTAAAAATCCTTACTTGATCTCAAAATACCCCATTTGTTTTAGGCCAACACGTCCAGGACTGACCAAGCAGCAGGAACATTGCAAAGAGACAACATTAGACCTTAGAAAACTTTCCTTTATAGAGGTTCTTTGCTTAATTGGGTCAGTTTAAGCAACTCAAGAAACAGAGACCTTTGAACTTTTTTTAAAGCTTAACTACTCTTACTACAGAGATACTACATCTCTACAGCACGGTAACTCTACACCAGCAGGGAACCCCAGAGTTCTAAGAGGTGCTATTTAAAGGCTGCTCCAATACCAGGCTAAAATCTGCCAGAACAAGACTTGCTTTTACCTTGTCATGAGGCTCTTGCAGTGTGGACAGGATATGCAGTGCCTGCTGAGAATTGGTTTCCAAGTAATAGTCCACCAGGTTGTTGACAAGCATAGGCCCACGGTCTGCCAGTTTGGGGGGAAAAACGGAAGGAAAAAACCCACTCTCAGTACACTCAAAATGAAGTGTTTGCTACATTGCAGAACTTTTAAACAACTATTACACAATTTATAACATAAAGCAGTACTTGATGTTTACCAGACCTTTGGGAAAATGAGACCTCTCAACTACATTTGCTGGTTCCAAACCAATCAAGCAATTGCATTTGGCTCAGGGAAAGCAGCCGTTTATTTTAATAACTAACAATTACTGTCCAACCTTAAAAACCCAGAGGCAGCTGAACTGCAAGGGTATCTTACCCAGTACAGGTAAAGAGTCCAGGAGTAACTTTATGTTCTCTCCCTTCAGCAGAGAAAGGAGAGCAAGTTCAGGGACAAGGACACTGACAGGGCTCTCATGCTCTGAAAAGGCTCTGTCAGCACAAGTGGTGCCTTAATAGAAGCAATCCCTACTCAGGAAGTCTGAGTCTGTTTTGTTTGGGAGTATTGTGGGGTTTGGTTTTGTTTATTTTTTTGCATTAACAAAATCCCACTCATTCTCACAATGTGGATGACACCTAATTCTTTCTAGATACACTTGACAAAGAAAGTTTCATCAGCTCACACTTGAGGCTATGCCCCAGGAAAAGCCAGTCATCTTCTAATAGCATTTTAGCAATTACATAACAGACCTTCCAGGAGCCATGCCATTAAGCAAAATGAACTGAAGAGAAGCTTAAATCCTTAAAGCAATTTCAAACCCAAGTATCAAGGAGTTTCTTTCAAGCTGCATTTGCAAAGACAGTGTTTGATAGAAAAAACCCACATTATTCTACCTTTACTGGTGTAAAAGCACAACTCTTCCTGGAATTACATAAAAGGATACATACCACAAACGAGATTATCTTTGAATGCAGCTGTTATATCTTCCAGGACACCCAGAATTGGAGAATCCAGCATTGAGAGGAGCTCACCCACATTTCCTTGCTGTGCCATGATGCACGTACTGACATGAAAGTGGAGGTCAAAATTTCAGCAAGCTCCTCATTGGTGTCTCTCTACCACACTAGGGGAGAAGAAAGAGCAGATGAATGGACTTTCCCTTTCCATCTTAAATCTGTTCTCTCTCCTATTTCTTTTCTGCAGTGTTGCCCATTTCACACTGAGAGAGTTGCTAGAGTTTGCACACCTGCAATAAAAGCTGAAAGTGAAGAGTTTCCAAAAAGCCAACGAGTCATGAGCAGGGTTTTCTTCATCTTTTTCAAAAATACATTAGTCTGTTTTGCAGAAGACCTTGGCAATCACTCAGACTGTCAGAGCATTCTCTTACCATATTTTTTTTAATTTGTTCTCCAGGTCAGTAAACTAAAGACAAAAGTTTTGAATAAAAAGCCAAAAGTCCCTGGAATCCCTCCATTCCTGTTTCTCACAGCAATTCCTCCTCAAACCACCTTTGCATAGAGGACCAAACTCTGGGGAAAATACACACCTCCAGATCCTTCTCCACTCCTGTGCCCACATTAGGAATCCTCTGCCCCAGGCTCTGAACTGTTTCACACCAAGAGATTTGGGCTTTAAGACCTGCAGCATGGCCAAGCTGCAGCTGTGGGGAAACTCAGTGAGGGTCACTGCAGCTGCTGCTCCTTGGCCACTCTGGGCACACTAAACCACAGGCTGGGCACCACAACATGCCTTGTTTTCACGTGTGTAATTTGTGAGCAGCACATTAAAAGCTCTGCAGTGCAGAAACTGTGTAGATGATCAAATGCAACAGTGTGCTGATAACACAACTGACCACATCCACAATACTAACTGGGAACAAACCTAAGCCATTGCAGGCTTTTAAGATGGCTCCTTCCCATGTGCTGGCATGAGAGGGATTCAGGTATCACACCTATCTACCCAGCACATAAGGAATTTTTAGTTCACCCATAAGAATCCTATGCTGAACCTTTTCCAGTGGCAGAAAGAATCTGTTGTCACATCACACCTAATTTTATCAGCAAGGGTTTTCTTCTCCCTCCTACTTCCAGCCAGCACACATTGTTCACTTCCCCCGTGGAAGGCAAGGCTGACGTGCCCCAAGTTTACACACAAACTCTTTTTTTACTGCAATTGTGTACACAGCACCTGTTCTGTGGACGAGCTGAGCTTCTGTCTGCAGTGCTGTCAGCCACACACCTTTCATGATCACTGATAAAGAAAAAGCAGAAAAGAGGTTAAGAAAAGGCACAATTTTTCATTATCAACCTGTGTATATTCAGAACAGCATTCAGTTCTTTACACAGATGTACCTCGTACCTCCTGCATGAGAAAAGTCAGCCCTTAGTGTGAAAAACACCAAAAGGTGTTGCACAGTTGCCCTTTCCAGAACTGTGCACAGGTTAAGCTGTGCAACTGCCTCCAACCAGATGGCTTTCACAAGACTGTAGTTTTGTACTGTGACCCTTCACAAGCTGCTAAAGACTTTAATTTACGATAGGTAAAATCTTACACACAAGGAATACTTCTCTATTCTGAACCTAGATTAGCTAATATAAGCCTTTAGATTCTAGTGAAAACACTGCTGGGCACTAGCCAAGGACCACAGCTCAGTGCTCTGTTTTAAATAATGCTCTAATTACTTACAGACATATTAATTCCTTGAAAACTTCTGTTTAACAACGTTACTGGACAGCAGGAGTTAAGCAGCCACCAGTAAACTTTGTCATTTGCAACATATCACTCTGAAGTTGCAGAACTGCTCAAGGTCACTTTTCTTAGTGCCACCAGACATCAGCTTACTTAATCTGGCACTGATTGCAAATTCAAAGGTGATAATCTGGCACCACACTCACTACAGGCATTCCAGCAGTGACCGACTCGCTGCAGAGTTCCAGCAATCCCCATTTCAGAACATGAAATATCCCACCCTCAGTTTTCAATGCTCACAGCTGAGCACTCCAAATGAAATCCCAGCTCCTGCACCAGCAGCCAGTGGAGTCTGACTATTGAAGTGTTCAGATTTAAATGCTATTCTTCTTCAAGTCTGATGCTGGCAAGACCTTAAACCTGCAGACTTCAAACTGGCCGGTGGTGCAAGCAAGACTTGGACAATCAAAAAACAGAAACTTAAAGTGGAGGGAAAGTTGCTTTTTACTCAAACCAGAAAGGTTCTATAATCTAGAGATTCCATAAAATTAGAACTGGGATTTTGTGTGGTTTGGGGTACTGTTTTGGGGGTTTTTTAATCCACTTTATGCAGACTCCCAAGCTTCAACTTCTTCCTCAAAGCACTTGCTGTTTAGAAGACAAACAAAGCTCAGAGTGACACCATCCTTTCAAAAAGTTTGAACCCACTCATCCGTGCAACCTGAGGAGCCAACCTTCCACTCTGCTACTCGTTTGCAGGAGTCAACTGCTTTCTGAGTTTCTAGTAACTGTTATAATGCTGAATTGACTCAGGGACGGTTCTACTGAGACAGCCAGACTGCACTCAGGGTGCTGGGTGGGAAAGCAGCTCCCTACGAGGAATCTATTCCTTTATTTCTGAGAACACCATTTCTGAGACCAGAAAGGCCTTACTAACACAGGTCCCTCAGTTCCTATCAGGACAGCCTCGGCTATGGTGAAGCAATAGATTCACCAGCTTTCTAAGCAACCTGAATTAGTTGTTTAAAGTCTTGTTAACAAAAGAGAGGCATGACCACACCCCCAGAGCAGCTGCAAGCAAAACCTGTTCTGAGAATTAAAGCAGCACCAACACCAGTCTCTGTTTTTTTACCCTGTAAAAACCCTGTCAACTCTTTTTTTCCTTTGAGTTCCCACTCCCCTGACAGTGAAAAAAAATGCTTTTATTTCTTATTTTCCTTGAGTAACACAATTATTATAATATACCCTCCTCAGCAGCAGGTTTCACTAATTCTGATACAGCCAGAGGAAAAGCTACAGCACAGTGAAATGAAGAAACACACCTTTGGAGACCCTCTGGATGGGTTCTGGGAGTCAGGCTCAACGATACACTTACAGCCAGATGGGAAAAACACCAGTTTAAACGTTCAGTACCTAAGAGGATTTCCAACTTCGTGCCATTGTGCTGGCACGAAACAAACGCTGCCATCAGATAAGAGCGAGGCTGATAACCCAGCTCGGTCGCCGATAAGGACGGACACACACACCGAGGTAACGGATCATTTCCCAAGCTCCCTCAACTAAAACAGATGGCTGCAGTGACCTTGTGCCAATAAATCCAGCATCGTTTATTTAAACTTGTCAATCATGCCCTGGAGTACTTTAAAGTGGAGCAGTCTCCACTCCAAAAGCCTGTATTCGAAATATTAATAAAGGTATTTCGAACCACATATAAGATCGGGTCAAAATCACACACACGAACAATTCAGCACTTGGAGGTTTATCTGCAAAAGTGACGCCTCACTCTACACAAATAATTGCCATTTTAAAAATGAAATCGCAGCTTTTTCAACGCAGATCCCCTGTGAAGTTAAATTCTAAATAATACTGAGATCCTTTAATCACTCTGCTGAAGAAACCAGGAAATTCCAGCAACAGTTTTAAATCACGTCACACTCTTTAAGCAAAGACAGATGAGTAAGTACTTTACAGGAAAGAGGCTTTTAACTCCAGTCAGAAAACTCTGCTCTGGCAGATGAAGTTCAGCTCGCAGGGGAAGAGGTGTCAGTGTGATTGATCACAGTCCCACCAGGAATTTGGGATGTGATTTTCAGGTCCTGTAGGTGAGGACGGGGCAGGTTAAGGGATTTCCATCACCTCGTGAAACGGCGAGATCACCCACGGAAGGCCACGGTGTTTTTTAATCTGGAGCTGATACATCTGTGGTGAACAGGATATCCCTTAAATCTTCTACAGTATCATATCACAGCCACCTCTTTCTTCTCAAATACATAGTTACAAGATGAATCCAATGCCTCCATCCCCAGATATTGCAATCATTCCCCCATCAGAAGAATTTTCATATCCCTGCAGCCGTACTTGGAACTAACAGGATTAAAACAAAGTCTGTAACTTCTCCACGTGATTTGAGCCACTGACTCTCTTCACTAACTTTCAAATTAGTTTTACATGAAAGATTCAGGGCACTTGGTTAGTGAAGAGTAGAATAAATCTGATAAAATACCTTTTGAAATGCAACACTTTAATATCCTTGGAAGATGTAACAGCAATAGCACTTCAGTCTTATATTCCAGAGCTTTCACAAAGACAAATTTTAGTAAAAAGTATTAATTTTAAGTACCAAGACAGCTTTGGAGCCAGCTTACAGAAGGAAAAGGAGAAACCTACAAGCCAAGAATTTTAAATTTTTTTTTCTCAGTAGCTGATTTAACCACAACACAAAACAGTTTAAGCTACAAACTCGAGACAAAGGGGAGGGCTGGAAAAATATTAATTGGAGACGGCTAAACAGAGAAAGAAACAGCAGAGTATTTCCAAAGATTATGACTTCTCAAAGTATTTCTGTCAAGAGAAGATGTTCTGTTCAGTGTATTTTTATCTCGAGCCAAATGAAAAAGCAGCTGGTAGTGCCAGTTATGCTGCTCGGAGGGGTGGGGAGGAGGGGGACACACACCACAAACACACCCTCCTCCCACAACACCCTTTGCTGCAACAACCCAAATCCACACACCAGAGGCACCTCTGCTGGGGTGGGGGATCAACAGCAGCATTTTCTCTCTCTTCAGTCACCGTCACTTAAATTTGGGGCATGTCAATAAATGGTTATTCCCCCCACACTGCAGGAGAAAAGGGGGATTTCAACACCGTGAGAGCAGAGCCCCCAGACTTACAGTTTCCAGCTGATTTCTGGTGCAGGTGAGGGCAGGGCAGGTGCGCAAGCCAGGAACGAGGACAGAGGGATTTTACAGCAACTGTTGTTTCCAATAAAAATTCAGATTGACAGCACAGCAGCCCTTTTCACTCCAGCCTCTGAAACGCTGCTCGTGGAAGGATTAAGCCTCACTCCCTCCCATCCAACACACAAAACCCAAGCCTGCTTTTAGGGTTCCTAACAATCCTCGATTCTGTATTTTCCCCACAGCCAAAGTAAACACTGCCATCACAGAAGTGACATAAGCAACGAACGAAAAGTGACAGCAGGGAGAAAAACCACTGGTGGCATAAAAAAGCAAGCAGCTGACTATTCCCTTTTTCACCACCCAGAAATAATAACTCCAAACCTCAGTTAAAACTGGTCACTAAAACTGACAGTACAATCAATTCCATTTATTTATTCATTTTCACAGAACGAAGGTGTCTGGCCTCTTCTGGCAGTAAATATTTTTAAGACCTGACAGGAGACCCCATTCCTAAACTCAGCAATTATTTATAGTTATAACTTGGTATTATTCAATACATTCTCCTCTACTTTGTAACAGGTGCTTAACTGGTGTGGGAACAGGAAGATCAGAAAAGTCCAATAAGCCCAAACAAAGAGAGAAAATAATATTCAGCAATTTTTAAGATTCCTTTGACACTCTGGTGTGCCAAAAAGCTACTGCTAATTGCTACTCATCAAATTTCTGTCAGAGGGAAAATTGCTTAAAAGTAACCCCCATCTCCAAAAGCCCAAACATGGGAGGGCTGACACCTCACCCCTTGGCAGAAGCCATGCTAACCAGCCAGCTACTAAAGGGACTTAGGGAATTCTTCCATTCCTTCCACACAACTGCACATATTAATAGCAAATAAATAAATAAAGAAAGAACAACCCCTGGGTTTCTGTATCAATTTAATTAACAGTACACAAGGAAAGTAAGTCCAGCTAAGGAATCTTTTCTAACTATGAACAGGTGAACAGAGTGCTCTACACTTGGCACCAACATAAGGAATGAGAACCCTAAATCTCTGCAGCTTTGTTTTTTTTTACACCCAAGAGGAATCTTTTAAAATACTCCCAGAGTTAGGCAGCAATACAGTAAACCTTGAAACCCCTGCAAACTCTCTCATGTACTCACTGAGGCATTTTAACTACTCCAAGAATTAAAGTCAGCGTTACACAGAACAAAACCAAATGATGTGTAACTGTTAAAAGTTAAAACAAAACGTGTGTAATGCCCAGGAAAGTGACAGCAATTCTTTACTCTTAATGTGCTACCCAAAGAAATGTTTATGCTAACAAAGGAAACAGCATTACTTGTCCTCATTATGTTTATTAAACTACATGAAAATAAAACACAGCAGTTACATCCCAGACTGAGCTGTAACATTCTTTCTTAAATACACACCTGTCTGTAACATGCCATAAAATCAGGTCTCCTTCCCTTCCTCTACCATTGCTTTATTTCAATTTGCTTGTTTCCACAGAATCCCAGAAGGGTTTGGGTTGGAAGGGGCCTTAGAGCTCATCTCATCCCACCCCCTGCCCTGGGCAGGGACACCTCCCACCAGCCCAGGCTGCTCCAAACCTTATTCAGCCTGGCCTTGGACACTCCCAGGGCTGGGGCAGCCACAGCTTCTCTGGGCACCCTGTGCCAGGGCCTGCCCACCCTCCCAGGGCAGGATTTGCTCCTAATAAAGGAAAAGGTACCTTTCCAAAATATAAAATAAACGTGAGTGTGTGCACATATTCAGGTCGTACAGAGACTGACTGGGAGTCACATTCCCAGCCCTTGTCAGGACGAACAAGGAGGTGTCTGGCAGTTGGAAGAATTTCAGGAATCAGAACAAAACATCCCAGCAGTCCAGCTCCAAACAGAGCCAGCATCCATTTTAAACTACAAATAGTTACTGAAGACAAATATTTGCTCAAACACCAAAACATCTGCAACTGGACAGTGTATCTCACATGGGAATCCTCTAATACTGTTACTTTTTTAGCCACTGTAAAAGTAAATTTTCAAGTAAGAAAGAGTTAAGGTGCCAGGATTAAACACAGCCAGAGATAAAATCATTTTAATTAAAGCTTATCTCATGACACATTAGATATTCTGAATATATTTCCATCTGGGTAAGTCTGTGCAATTCCCCATAAAGGAAATGTAGCACTGGGCTGCTAAAAAACCCCAGAACAACTGAACAAACAAAAACAAAGGGGAGAAAAGCGTTTTACTGAGCAAAGGATTTTAAGCCCTTGATTTTACTTTCAACTTAAATGTGGTGTAGCTGTTCCTGATAAGCAGAGTACCTGATTGCTGCTTACCAAAGTCAGCAGCAGACAGATGTGCTGCCAAACGTTTGCAGTGATTATTGAAACTTTCCAGAGTTTTCAAAGATTTAGTTTCTGATTGCCCACAGACGTAAAGTCAAGGGGAATTTTCCCCACCTAACGGGACCATTTCAGCAGTGCTTCGATTCTGAGGGATTTCTAACAACTGTCCCCAGAAGTTCGTGTCAGGAAACTGCAGGATCAGACCACACAAAGGATGAAAACCTGTATTAGCACCCACTGGAAGGTTCTCTGGAAACAGCAGTTCTGGGAACAGTTCTGGAAACCTGATCCCAGTTTCTGGGTCATTTCCATGGGTTTTGAATCATACATTCCTTTAAGGCATGTTCTTCCTTTCACTCACTGCCTTGTAAAAGACTCATTAAAAAAACAAAAAGCCACAGAACAGCAAGGAGAGCTCTGACTAAACTGATAAAACAATGACAGAGGCTGCATCCACAGCAAACAAAGGGTGAAAACTTCAGAACTGCAGCCTCCCCAGTTCTTTGTGATAACAGGAAGCAAAATGTTTTATTGTAGAAGTAAACAACATCCTGACTTCACATTACCTACCCACGAGCAAGGAAATGCGAAAAGCCTTCCCCGGCGAGGGGACAGACTTCAACAACTGCTTTATTTAAAGCCCAGCCCCGGCCGGGGGACCCTCCTCAGCGAGGCACCGAGGCGGGGGAAGGCTGGAAATGGCTTTGCACGGAGGATGCTGAGCCTTTCCTCGATAAACGCGCACAATTCAAGGGGCGCCTTGGCTGGGGGGGGACCCTGAGGGGGGACGGGCAGAGCCCCCCGAGCAGCGCCCCACAGCGAGTCCGGCTCTGGGGGGACGGAGAGCGGACGGAGGGAGGGGGGAAAGGGGACGGAGGGGGAACATCCCCCCTCCCCCGCCTTCCCCATC
>VXBX01009101.1:165279-188068 GCA_013400415.1 Scytalopus superciliaris
TCCCTGCTCCAGGTGGGATCTCCACATCCCCATCCCTGCTCCAGGTGGGATCTCCCCATCCCTGCTCCAGGTGGGATCTCCACGTCCCCATCCTCCCTGCTCCAGGTGGGATCTCCACATCCCCATCCCTGCCCCAGGTGGGATCTCCACATCCCTGGGGCTCCCAAGGAGCACCAGAGCTGCTGCCCTGCCCCTTGAGCCCACACCAGCCACCCTCAGACACCGGCAGGAGCCACAGACATTACATTGGCAAGGTGAAAACCAGGTGTGAGGGAGGAAAAAAGCAGATTAGAGCCCCTTCAGTTTGTGTTTCCCAGCTCTCATCCCTGTAGGGCTGAGATAGTTCCTTCCCACTGCACCTGCTTTGGGCCATCCTGCCTCGGGATGAGATAGAGTTGCTTGGAGCCAGCATATTTTTAATCCAGTCCTGCCTCGTGCATGGCAATTAATATTTATTACAGGCTGGACTGGGTGATGGCATTTTTTTTCCCTGCTGTGCAGGAGATGTGTTTGTTTAATCTGCCACAGGAAAGGGTGGAAATTAGGCTGAGCTTCAGAAAAGAGCTGGAAGCAATTAGTTGTGTTATTTTACTGGGATTTAATTGTTGTAATGCTCAAATTGACAAAACCTGGGTGCTGTAGCAGGGGTTTGCTGCTGGATTTGAAAGGAAAAGCAACTGCATTAGAATTGACACGGTATGTTGTAATTAACCTGTTTATTCTTACTGAGCTGTAGATTTAAAAATCTATTTCATTAAGGTGCACTGGAGCATAGGACACATAGTGAGAGGTCACAGCAGTGCACAAAATTAAACTGTCCTTGTGTGCTAGCACAACTCTGTACATTCCCCATGGCCTGTGTGGGTCAGGGCCAGGACAAACCTCTGGGAGCCCAGATAAGCCCTCTGTGGCTCCCCCTTCTCTGCTGATCCTGAAATGACAAGAGACAACAGGGAAAATGATATCAACAGGAAGAGCATAAAATAAGAATGGCCACACGGGGTCAGCTCAAAGGTTCTTCCAGCCCCGAGTGCACCTCCAGCACTCTGGGTTTATATTTATATTCAGCTTGTGTAAATCACCTTTGGATGGTGATTTCAGTGCAGAGGTAATGAATTTAACAGAAGCCATAGACAGAAATCCAGGAAAGAGCAAGAACACAGCAAGGCAGGGTGATCACTGACTTCACTCCCATCCTCTGTAGGAACTTCTGAAATAAAGTAAAGGGAGAAGGGGTGGGTGAAAGCTAACCCAGAGCCAGCAGTGTCCCCACCTCCCTTCAGGCATTCCAGGGATAACAGTCAGAAATGAGGGTGACTGTGCACGTTATCTCAGGAATCAGTTGGTCTGCAATTACACCTGGGCTGTGTGAGCTGATACAGATGTTGCTGCCACTGCAGGTGCAGTCATCCTCCTTTTCCACAGGACTGTGCCCAGTGCTCTTTGGAAATCAGCTGGCTGCGGAGGTTTTACTGAACACAGAATCATAGAATGGCCTGGGCTGGAAAGGATCTAAAAGATTTCAACACACTGCTTTTCTAGAAGGTTTTTTTTTGGTGTGTGTATGGTTGACTTGGTTTTACTGTCTCTAGTTTAAGAGCCCCACTCTGCAGCCATTTGCAGTACCAAGGGGCAGGCAGCCTGTGCTCAGGGGTGCTGGCAGGAGCCGGCTCCAATGTTGAATAAAATATGCATCTCAGCCCTCTCAGCAGCTTGTCATTTTCCTGTTTTGTTTAATTCCTGTAACTGTCTTCATATGAAACCCTGAAGCTGCAATGTACATTTTGGGTTTCTGTTACAGTGCTTGTTTTTGTAGCGGGAAATGTAATCCCTCAAATGCCTGTGTTTAAGGGGATGCAAATCAGCTCGCGAGCACAATGCCTTGGGAACGTTTCTTTCATGCAAAACCCTGCTAGATAAATAAGGAGGGGAGGAGGGAGAGGGAAAGGGGATTGTTCGCTTCTATAAACAACAAGAATTAATTATGCCATAAATGGCAGATGGGTTAAGATCAAAATCTGAATCTTTCTCAATGTGGGTGAAATCCACGCTCCTATCTCGGGGTTGCATCAAACCCCGTTGCACAGCCTGTCCGGTGCCATGGGGCAATGACACCGCTGGCACTCGGGGCTGGCCTGGCACAGGGGGCTGGGGGCAGCAGCCCCTGCCGTGGCAGGGTGTAAAATCCTCCTGCTGTCAGCCCGGAGTGTCTCTGCTCCGTGAGGGAAGCACCAGCCCGGCTGCGGGGCAGAACAAAGGCTGTCCCTTCCTGGTGTTCGGCACCCCGAGCTGCAGCAGGAAAAGGGACCCAGCGGAGTGCTGGGGTAACGCAACCAACTGTAGGAAGCAGCGAAATGCGCCTGAAAGCCCACAGGGAGCAGGAAAGCTCCATCTCTAAAGGCATTTTCCTGCTGGTGGTGTCCTGGCACTCCGCGGGGTGGCACGAACACCTACGGACCTCGGGAATGATAAACTTCTTGGAAGGCACCTCTTCCCTCCCCGTTCCAGCCTTGCGCAGGGAGAGCTGAGAGGGCAGGAGGGGACACGGAGGGCACACACAGCTCATGCCACTGTGCGCCTGCACAGGTGAAATCAAGGAATTACTCCCCTCTCCTCACCTGGGGAGATCAGCTCTTTTTGTTTGTCTCCAAATAGGAGGATTCTGAAAGGAAAATCTGTGTTCTCCAGGTCCTGTTCCCACCAGAGAACAACCTGGGAACAATCACTCTGCCCCTGCTCCATCTTCCCTCCTTCCACCTGCCAGTACAGGGGGCTTTGACACTCAATTATCTCCCATTTTGAAACCCATTCTCAAACCTTTTTTGAAAGCAATTGATAGAAGTGCAAATTCTTATTATTGCTCTTGAAGAGCTTTTTGCAAAGCTGTTGTTAATGAGCTTGCTTAATGAGCTTTCTTAAATCTATATTTATACCCTTTATACAGCTGTATATAGATAGAGCAACGCCTAAAATATGTGTGGATTGCACACACATATGCCTAGGAAAATGAAGGCTGATTAATACGCATCTTCTTTGGTTACACCATGCAAGTATTTATTCCTTTTTCTCTGGAAAATGAAGAGATAAAAGATCCGTTCTGGAATAAAATAATTCTGTGCATATGTGCTCGATGGTTTTGTTTATGAGCCTGAAGTATGTGAGTGTGTGTGTGTGTGTGAGACAGATGGTGTGTCTGTTTGTGAAAGATACGATGTGGGGATGAATGTGTGTAAAAATACAGGTTTCTTAAGGGCTTTTTGTTTGTTTGTTGTGCTTTTTTTTTTTTTAAAGAAAAGACAAAATAAATGCCTGCTCGGTCCATTATTGGTCCATGCTGTTTGTCAGTGTGACAGAGGAGTATCCCTGCAGAAGGAGAAGCTGCCCCCGAAGTGCAGGGTGCTGCCCCCAGGGCTCCGAGCTGGGCATCGCGAATTCTCTTCAAGTTTTCAAAGTCCTGGAAAGTTTTGATAAGCAAATACTTTCTGGGCTCTGCTTCTCGATTGGCTGTTTCTTCACCGCCAGATTTTGACACAAATAATCTGATTGAAAAATCAGGGAGGGGAACAGGGGAAAAAAAAAAAACAGAGAGAGAAAAAAAGGAGAAGTGTCTATTTCAGCAGACCGTGACCAAGTGAAAAAGTGGAAGAGGAGTCCTGAGAGAAGGCGACGTCTCACTTGTCTGGGGAGGTTTCCAGGGGAATCCAGTAAAGCAAAGTCCCTCAAACAGGTGATTAATTTATCCTTTTCAATTCTTTTATTCTTTTGCTCCTTTCTCTGATATGTTTTTTCAAAGCTTTTTTCCTTCTTCTTTGCTTGTGTTTGCAAATATGTGACGTATTCCCCAAAGTCGCTTGCCCTGAGGATTCCTTTGTGGTGGTAGTTCACTTGACTCATTTGAATTGAACCTTTTAAAATCATATACCATATAAACCTTTTAAAGTTATATACCATATACTTCAGTCTCACATGTGAAAATGGTAATAGTAAAAGGAAATGTAAGGGATGTGACAATGGTCTCAGGTACCCGAGTCCCAGCAAGCTCCATCAGCAGGAGCACCTTTTACATGTGCAGTTTTGCACTTTGTCATTAAGGGACAAAAACTGTGTTTTCCCTTTTAATTGCTCTTTTGCAGGGCCAGACCTTTAAATTCAGAGAGCAGCACACCTCTGCTCACATCACCTGTGCCAGTTTTGCTAGATGACAATTCAGCCTCTCTTTTTCAGGATTTTTGCTTTAAATCTATCTTTTATTAATTTTCTATCCTTTTCAAGTATAGTTTGATTAGTGTAACAGTTTTCAGCATATGGAATTAGCTATTTATAGGTGCTTTTCATATACCACCAGATTGATTCAATACATTAAGCAGGAAAGCAAATGATTTGGAAGTTCAGTAAGTGCATCTGTACATTAAGGGGATATAGAATTTATTAGATTGGACTGTACAACTCTGTTTGTCCATGGAAGCCCAAGGCAAAGTTTCCTAAAGCCAGTGGCATTCCCAACATCACTGGGAGCTGCCGGAGGTTTCTAAAGAACAGATGCTTCAATTATAGTCTAAACATTTTTTCCCAGGTACTACAGATATACCCACATTTCTATTCCACTTCTGGGACTAAATTTCCACTGTAATTTGCCACCCCTGCCCAAATGTCCATCTGTTCGGTTTTACCACAGGAATTGAAAATGTCCTGTTCATTTTTCCACCAAAAAAGACACATTGAAATGACTTGCCCCAAGTTCATTCGATTTTGCAAGGGTGGAGTAGTGAAGACAAGATTAATTTTGTAAAGAACTGAAATTCTTTTAGATTTGACTTTATATTTAAAGGGTCAAGAGTCCATAAACCCTTTTATTCTGTTTTGGTTTATTTTACTTATTTTATTCTATTTGGACTCCTCAAAATTTCAGACACCTCATGTTCTGGTTTGTGCTTTTTTTCTTCAAAAATGTAGTCTTTTGAATGGCAAACTATTCTGTATTTTTTGGAAGCTTCACCAACTTACATAAATGTAAGTTAAGCCTAAACTTTGTACACTCGTCAATTTATATGAAGGTATATATCAATTGCTAGTCAAAATTAAGTGTTTCTGCTGAGTGTAGCGAGCAAGTGTTTAATCTCTACAATTACCCTGTAAATCCAAAAGTGGAATTTAGAGGAAAATGGAAGTCAGCTTTAGAATGAAGGTTTTGCTGTAGGTTGGGTCCCTGATTCAGTGTGGCACAATCCTGCAAACACCTGTCCCCACTGAAGGCTCCACAGTCTCATTCAGTGGGAATATTAATTTCTTCTAAATTATATCAAAGGACTCAGTCCTGGGGTTTGGGTCCAGTGAGCTGCTGTGTAGTGAAGTGGGAGTTGGAGCTTCATGAGGAACACCAGATCCAGTGAAATGAGGATCCTGGAGTCAGAAACCACCCCCTGAATTTAATCCCAAACCCTTTAAATTTGGTTCTTTCCCCCTCTGCAGTGTTTCAGTATCCTGTTGGAGATTTACGTGGGATGCTCTGCAAAATCACCAGAGAGCATCGCTGAGGGTGAGGGAATTTGGAATTTGGACACAGGGGGAACACACAAATCTGCTTTCAGATCTGACTGAGGAATTCATAACTGCCCAAAGAAACCTTCCTAAGGTGCTTTGGGTGAGGTACCCAAAATAGTGAAGCAGTTTTTTTCCCTTGGGTCCTGCTGTCTTTTCCTCAGGGCACATTCTGACATTGTTATACAGCTGCATGAATGGCACACAAATAGGAATGTCAGTTCGAGCTGGCTGCTGGTTCTATATCCTCTATGGAATTAAAAAAAAATAAAAGCCAGGACTCTTCCATTTTGGTTGGGAACATCTGCCCAAGCAGTGACCTCCCTTGTGCACTTACCAGTCCAGGTAGAAACTGCTGCCACGGGGGCTGAAGGGAAGAGATTCCACAAAAATAAAGTTTAATTTGCAGCAAAAGGCTGAAGCTGAATTCTGTCCGAGGCTCCAGGGACTCTGAGATGCAGTGGGATCTCTTGTCCTCAGCACTGCTTCCCCTGGGACATGCAGTTAGCCCTTAGCAGCAGCTGATCACTTGCTACTGATAATGTGGAGTTTCAAGGAAAGACGGTACTTTTTCCTCTCACAATCTCTGCCCGTATCTTTCCTCTAAACCCGGCTGTGTGACTCACAAAGACAGTGCAGTGCAGTTGTTAATTAACTCTGCTTGAGACTCCCAGTTCCTGTTTTTTTCTCTAAAATGGGGTGGGGGAAGGTAACTTCCTTTTGCAACGTTCAGTCCATTAAAGATCAGCCCCTTCTCAGCAGGGCCAATACTGGACCAAGTTTGACTTTCCCATGTGCTGGGGCAAAGAGGATTCTGCAGAGTGTCCCCTCACATTCGGAGTTACCCACTGCCAGAGCATCTTCCTCCCCGTGTCAGGAAGCCCAGGGAAGTTAACTGGTTAATTTAGGCAGAGAAATCCAATGTCTAAAGCTTTCTGGAATGAATACCCTCCATTGTGAACACAGTCCTGCCCCAGCACATGGGAAAATCCCTTTGACATAAGTGGAATTTCCATGTATAAAGGGTTGGTGGCAGGACTTTAACTTGGGGCACGTCTGTAATGCAGAGTGTGGCTCCATGCACAGGTACCTCACCCAGGACTGACCAAGAGCTGCCAAAGGGTTATACCCACTGCAGAACCCTCCTGGAGCTATTTCTGTGCCTGCAGCTTTTCACTGGGCAGAGACTCTTTTCAACCTTAGAATGAACCTCAGTAGAGAGTTCCAAGAAAGCAAAACCAGCTGTGTACTTCACTGTCCCTTCCCTCAAGAGCCTGCTTTGTGGTTCATCCTCAGTGCTGTTTTGTCCTCTTTCTGAAATTAAATTAACAAATATACTCTTGGCCTCTCTTTTCTGTTATTCATCTCAAGTTACATGCAAATTTCTTGGAAGAAGATGAAGAAAAACAGGTGAGTCATGTCAGAAGAAAAAATGGCTGGAGACACCAAGAGTTATCCCTGAAATCATAGAGGAAGCAGTGGAAATCCTGGACCAGATTTTAAAAGGCAGCTCTCACTGCATATCCACAGGGGCTGGTGGGCACCTTGGCAATGCCCCTGTCCACAGGAGACCTCACTTGGGAATCCCACAGCACAGGGACCTGCAGCTTTAGGCACATCTGTAAATGTGGCCCTTGGACCTTTAAACAAAACACCACTGGGCTGTGTAATTATATTTAGCATGAAGGGGTAGTGCAGGTACTTCTGAGCCCTCAGGAGCAGACCTGTCCATCCCTGGCTGCTTGGGATTCCAGGAGTCCACACTGCTCTATCCTGACTTAGACATTTCATGTCTTTCCTACATAACAGGAGCGAACTTTATGGATTTTTGGGTGGTTTTCTTTAGTAAATAAGTCGGTCACACTGAACTGCTCTCAGGACAGAGCAAAACTGAACAACACAGTTTCCAGCCAAGAGTGAAGCAGGACTTATTGCTGAGTTTTCATATGAAATATGGCAAGATTTGTTTTTAGTGCCACTATCCAGAACAATTACAAGGGAAAATGCAAATGCACATGCAAATAAGGCACCAGCTGATATTGCTGCACACAACATCCCTCCTGTTGTCACCCTGCCTCCAGGAGAGCAGTTACCAGCCCTGGGGAGCGGGCACAGGGCGGGCTGAGTTCTGGATAGCAGAGATAACAGATGCATTGCAAGGGAATTTTGGACGATTAAATTTCAGCATTTTATGTTTGTTCCTCACCCGCCATTTCAACGGTCTGCAATGTTTGAGTGGGGTCCAAAATGAACCTCTCACCCAGCCCTGCTGCTCTGCCCCTGCCCCACTGCTCTCTGTCAGCCAGAACTCCAGCTACTCAAGCTACTCACCCAGAAGACCCACTGTGGGGATTTTCTGCTGTCTCTGCCCCATTATTGGTGTTGTTTCTATAATTAGTGTTTGTGTAGCAATTTCCCAGCAGAGCCCCTGTCATGGTTTGGGACTGGGCTCTTCCAGGGGCAGTGCAAACACTCAGACAGACCTTTCTCCAGGGGGGATCTCCAAGCCCTGCTTCCCACTGTGTCCTCTCAGGAAGGGTAAGATCAGATGAGCCATGTCCTGTAGCCAGAGCAGGGGGCTACAAGAGAGGGATCCTGGCTGCCAGTGTGTGTGCCACAGGCAGTTTTGGTCTGTACACAGCCCTCAGTGTCAGCCTGTCTCTTTCTGCACATACACCACGAGATCACTGCAATCCTTTGCCTCAGCCTGGGGTACATTGGGAAGGGTAATTTTTACAGAAACTATCTCACAGTGAGTTTTTCATTTAGCCCCTTCCACAGCTCTGTGTTTTCCTCAGAGTTGAGATCCATCACACACCTAACCTCAGCCAACCCCTCCCTGCTCCTCAGCTGGCTGGAGGGACCTTTGAGGTGATCTCTTCATCTCCCCAGGAGGAGAGTTTTAATTCTCCTCACTGCTGCTTACAGAGCTGATGTGCTGGGGGAACAAATGGGAAATTACCCCTTGAGCCACGGAAATTCACCTGCTGTTTTTTCTGTGTTTCTGCCCAGAAAGTGAATGGAAAATGCCACGTTCCTTTTTGGTGAAGAGCAAAAAGGCTCATACCTACCACCAGCACCGCTTTGTGGAAGATGACCTGCCTATACTCACGTGGGGTCCAGTGCCCTCTCCCTTCACTGGTGAGTCAATCCATCCACTGGGCTTGCAAGAACACACCAAGGCAAAACAATAGTGGAGGAGGCAACTAAAGGAGTGGGATGAGTGAGCTAAAGAGCATCAAAGGGCTTCCACACAGGCATGTCAGTCTGAGGACAAACTGATCCCTTACTGTGTGTCCTCCTTCTCTCTGCCAAATCCACACGGTCCCACTGAAACCAAATTTAGATCCTCCCTTTGTTTTCTGCTTGGTTGCTGGGGAGATTTGAGATAGAAGATTGCTGTGTGGAGCTGGTCACATTTGGGATAGATGGCCAATTTCAGGGCACTGAGAGTAGGGAAAAGAGCTTGCACTTGGTTGTCAGTCTTCTGCAAACTCCTCACAACTCTGCCACCTCCAGCTTCCCATGTTCAGTGCTCACATTCTCTCTGGACTACAACCTTTCTCCCTCTTCCTGATGATTTGCAAGGAAGGCTACAGCCAGAGTGAGAAAATACTGGCGATACCCTAACACTGCCTGTGAGGAGTCCTACACACTCACAGGTGAAGGGCCAGCTGCTCTGTGCTGTGTTAACACCGACCAGCACACGTTCTGCCTGTGCCTGCTGCCCTCCCTCTGCTCCTGTTCCCGCCCTCCCACAGCCATCCAGGCAGTGGCAGGGCTGGGAGAATTATCTTCTTCCTTCAGGCACCATTCAAATTTTCTTTATTCAAATCTAGAATCAACTTACTCTTTGTTCTAGCCATGGCTATCAAATTAGAGTCCAACCCTGTGATAAGTTTGATAAAAAAGAAAGGAGGTGACATTTTAATTTCAATTCCTGCCATCATCCTTTGACTGTTTGTTGGGTCTGTCTGGTGCATTGGAGGGTTTTGATGACAGATAAATACTGTTCTTCAGCAGACTTGTCCCATCTTCAGCAGCAAGGAGGCACATGTGTTGGACCTCTGTCCATTTTAGATTCTTATTAAGAAGTCTATGTCTAACAAGAGCTGGTTGGTCTCTTTAAGGGCTGGGACAAGCATGGAGAAATGGGAATGTGGGCAGGAGGAGACGAGGCTCAGTGGTCTTTGCAATTGCACAAGCACTTACCTCCCCTCTCTGCTTCCCTACTTGGCTGTCCATAAATCCAGGTTAACAATACCCAACTCTCTGAGGAGAGGGGTGGGGAGGTTAATAAGTTAGTGATTGTTAGTTACCCACACAAATGGAAATGGTTTTAAATAGGGAAATTATTCTTACACACAGGTGGCCTCCTAGTGTTAATTCAGTGTCACTATACAGGGTATTGAGTGTCCTATCATCTCACCCTGCCCCACTTACCTTGCCAATCTCATCCTGCTTGGAATTTCCCTTTGTCAGCAATGGACAGACCTTGACTGCCCTGCTGATCACACCACTCTGCACTTATTCAGGGAATTGAGCACAGGCTCCTGTATCCAAGCCCGAGTTCAGACAGGAGTACAAAACTCACCTGAACAGACTCTCCTGGTAACAACAAGAACCACCTAACTGTGATCCTGTTACAGCCACAGGAGACAGGACACCAGAGGACATCAAGAGACAGGACCTGGAATATGTGGTTCCAAAACAAGAAAAGGACCCACCTGAACTGAAAGAAGAAAGTCTCCCTGTGCAGTACCTGAGCAGGATGCTGCCAGGCCCTTCAGCTCAAGGTCTGCTACCCAAACCCAAAACTGCAAGAAGAGGTCAGGGCTTAATATTCCCTTAGCCATAACATTTCTGTGGCATTCTTTGGCATGAAATTTCCTTATATTGGAATCAATTTCTCAATAGGAGCTTTGCATGGGGAATCAGGATTTAAATTGAGGAGGAGGAGTTGCCAACTGCAACTCCCAGGGTCAGGCAAGGCATTAGATGGGGAAATGGGAGGTGGGGAGCTTTTTTACTGGTGGCCAAGCTCAGGCAAGGATGTGACACTCACTTCTCCCTTTCTTTTGCAAACTCAGAGATGGCCCTCCCAGCTCTGCAGATCAAGGACTGCACTAACACAGCCACCCCTGCCTTCTACAAAACTGGCTTCTCTTGGGATGCTTTCCACGTGCCCTACAGCTACCAACAGATGTCATCCACCATGCAGTCAGCCCTCCTGGAGCACCCCGTCAGCCTGTACGGGAGCCACCTCCTGCCCAGCTCTGAGCCCCCCCTGGACTACAGCATGCACTATTCCTCAGACATGGAGACCTACCACTGTGTGAAGTGCAACAAGGTGTGTGCCACAGGAGAACCTTGGGGACGGGGAGGGCCTGGAGTGGTTTGCATTCCATACATCGGCGTTTCGCTTGGTCACACCAAAGCGCAGCATGCGGCTGAAAATGGGCCCCCTAGTCAGGAGAACCTGTAGAAAGGCACTGGGAGTGATGGAGTTCACGTGGCCCATGAGAGGGAAAAGTCAAATAAAGAGAAGGAATTGGAGACAGAGGGAGACACAGCCACCTCACGCCAAAAGAGGATCACTGGTGTTTTGTTTTGCAGGTGTTCTCCACTCCCCACGGACTGGAGGTCCATGTCCGAAGGTCTCACAGTGGCACCCGCCCCTTTGCTTGTGAAGTATGTGGCAAAACCTTTGGGCACGCTGTCAGCCTGGAGCAGCACACCAATATCCACTCCCAGGTGGGTAGGATGTGTCAGAGAACCAGCTCTCCAGAGCTCCTGGGAGCCTGGACCTTAGCTATTGCTTAATCCATTACAGAGGAAGTGACATTTCCTAGGTTACAAACATCATGTCTTTCCTGTAGCACCCAGTGATGACAACAGGAGCTCTGAAGACCACAGATCATAGATCTTGGTCTCACAAATCTCAGACTGCCCTCGAGAATTCCTTGGATGGGAGGGGAGGATCACTGCTTCTTGCTCATCTGTGCCTCACCTCCTCCTAAAGGGTGCAGGAGTTTGGATCACAAGATGTAATCCATTTCCATAAGTAACCCTTCCTGCATTCCCTTTGTGCTGCACCCAGCATATCAGTCCAGGAGCCAAGGAGATTTGCTTATCAAATCTACTACTCTCATCACTCTTCAAGCTCTGTCACATGTCTTGCAGCCTCAGACATCCCATGATTTTCTTTCCCCAACAGGAAAGAAGCTTTGAGTGCAAGATGTGTGGGAAGACATTCAAACGTTCCTCCACCCTCTCCACTCATCTGCTGATCCATTCGGACACCCGGCCCTATCCCTGCCAATACTGTGGCAAGCGCTTCCACCAGAAGTCGGATATGAAGAAACACACTTACATCCACACTGGTGAGAAATGAAAGATTCCCAATAAGCAAATGCAAATTAGAGCCCGTGGTGTCAGTGCACATACACAGTCCCCCCACACAGAGATATTGGACCAGGGATAAGTCCAGAGACACTGGAAAGTTGTTGTTCCCTGGGTGGTAAGACAGGAGGAGGTCAAAGCATCGCTGAGTTGCATGTCCTCCTCTGTGTGACCATTGACCAGCCTCTGGTGCATGTCATGGTTTTACCCAGCCCTGGGTGCAGGCAGGGCACGAATCACCCAGTTGGAGAGGGTTGCCTCTGGCTCTTCCCACCCTCTGGTGCTGGATCACCATCCAGATGGGCTGGGCTGGCAGCACGCTGATACCCAGGCACAGGCCAGTCAGGCCTGAGTCTCCTGAAGGGCATTTCTACCTCCTTTCTCTCACCTGTTAAAGTGTTTTTTACCATTTTCTGTGCCCCGCAGGGGAGAAGCCCCACAAATGCCAAGTCTGTGGCAAAGCCTTCAGCCAGAGCTCCAACCTCATCACCCACAGCCGCAAACACACGGGGTTCAAACCCTTCAGCTGTGAGCTCTGTGCCAAGGGCTTCCAGCGCAAGGTGGACCTGCGGAGGCACCGGGAGACCCAGCACAGCCTCAAGTGAGAGATGGCTCCAGGTCTTGGCTGGAGCTTCCACTGCAGACTGTCCCCAGCATCTCCATCCAGCGTGGGACTGCACACCTCATAAAGCTCATATGGCATCCTGTGTTCCCCTGGGGACTGGCGAAGTCGTGTCATTGGCTTTGGTGTTTGGCATCCCAGGGCCTTGCACATCCCAAGGAAACCTGTGTGGGGGTCTCATTTATCAATTACAACTGATACCGGTCCAGATCTGACATCACCTGCTCAAGTGCAAATCCAGAGCAATTCCCCCAAGGGCACTATTACTCTGGATTTGCACCATGTGCAGAATCCGGTTCGTCAGGCTGCTCAGGAGTGGGGTGGGAACTCCTGGGCTAGTGGTAGCCACAATCTGTGCCAAGCCAGTGCTGTGACCATGTCCTGCTGGGAAGATAAGGCCAGGGCATGCAGACAGATTGCATTCAGGGAACTGTGTTCAGCCTGGACAGGGCTTCTGCAGAGACTCGCCCAGGCCATAAATTCTGCCAACAGACACCTAAAGTCATTTCTTTCAGCAGAGCATTTACTGTGATCAAATGACAAGTTAACTGTGCTATATTTTTAGCTTGGAGTGGGAGGAAAACACTGAAGAAACAGCTCCTATCCCTAGCTGATAACAGGGGTCTCTAAATACATTCCTCAGACATACCATGCTGCAGAGATCCCTGGCTTGGTGGCAAGCAAGCAAGCTCCAGGAAGAGCCATGCCACAGCACCAGGCATAAGCCCCATGTCTTGGTACCATGGGAGAGCCTGGCTGCCCTTGGAGTCTGGGCTGGTATGTCCCACAGTATGTCAGTGCATGCTGGACATTCCAACCTAGAGGTGTCCTGGACATTCCTGTGTCACTGCATGGTCAGGACTGGCCCTTGGATATTGATGTCACGGGCCAGAATTCTGCTCTCCAGCCACCCTGTTAAAGGAGGAAGTGGCTGAGCCTGTACACGCTGGCAGAGTATGCAAGTACCTTACAAATATTCTGCAAACAGAGCAGTGGCATTTCCTCCTCCTTCCAGGCCTAGAGGTTGAAGCAAAGCACTGGAACAGGTAAAGAACCAGTTCCCCTCCCAGCTCTGCTACATTCTCCCTGTCTAACCCTTGGCAAGTCACTGCACTGGGATTTTGTTTCTCCACCCCTCCACTGACATGGGGTCATTCACTCAGGTTTGTAGAGTCCCTTGAGTTCTTAACAGGAAGGACAAAGTATTATTGTAACATAAATAAGACAAGTGCTCCCAGTTAAGCAGGGCTCTGTAGCAGCACACAGCACACTCCATAGCCACATCCCTGAGCACACAGCCTTGGACAGTGACAGCAGTGGGAATTACCCTGGGAATGGGCTGTGGCACAAGCCATTTCACTCCAAAGGCTTATGAGGGAAGGCTGCCATCGTGGGTAAACACAAATGGTCCAAGTGGAAAATTCATGTACTGCCAGGAGGGAAGATGTCTGTCCTGCTCTCAGTTACACTGCTGTAAATCCAAAGTTATTCTCCTAAAACCTAAAATGTACTTGCCCCTGTTTTATGCTGTGCCTAAGCTGCTAGTTATTAATATGCATTCTGGAAGCTCTAAACAGATCTGTACTCCTGGCTTTACTTGTACACTGTAAATATGTATTTATACTTATTCTAATGTATATTTTTATTGCGCTGTACCAGACAGTGACAACATGTAGAGGCCTGCTGGGATTTATCTGATAAATCTGTTCCCTCTCAGTAACTGGGCTAACAGAGTGTATTTCATGTTCAAAACCCTCATTTCAGGAATGGCTCATGCTTGGCCCTGGAGATGCAGGAGGTGGGGATGGGGTAGAAGACAAGGGAAAGCTGAAGGAGGGCTGCTGCATCCCTTAGATTTCCACTCCTATCTTTGAATTCCATGGTACAGAGGAGCAATAAGCTTCAATGGACAGCTGGGGTTTTCTCTCCTATGTGCTCCTACACTCTGCTTCTCCCTCCCAGCAAAGCACACATCACCCCAGTCCTGTGTTATTTCTCCAGGACAGGCAGATGCTCTCACCATTATTGTGGTTACTGAGCCCAGAGATTCCTGCAGAGCAGCCACACTGGAGGAGGCAGTGTGAGCCTCAGCCTGGGGGGTGTGAGGAGCCTGGTGAGCACATCCCAGGAGACACAGGGACTGCTTTAGATGGACTGGCAACAAGTGGAAAACACATCTGTGGGCAGAGCAGTGCAGGGGCTCCAGGCTGACCCCCTCCCCCAGGCCCTGGGAGCGTATCTCCAGAGGCACAGGCTGTGGATGGAGGCCAGCTGGCAAAGGCACCAGCCAGACAGTATAGTCAGAGTCAGGAGGTGCCCTGAGAAGGGAGGAGGAGGAGAGGGAATGAACTTGCAGTGTTTTCCATCAAGACACTACAGTTTCTTCCATCTTGAGTTAAAAGGTGCCACTCTCAGGTCACCAGGTAATGCTGCCTCAGGCCTATGGATTCCAGCAGCCCAAAGGAAAAACAGGGCAGAGCCCTTTGTTCACTGCAATCCCTGATCAAGGAGAGCAATCTCCTGGGGAAGAGGATGGAGGGACCCAGTTTGGCTCTGCTCTGGAGCAAACAGTTCCTCTGGTTCCCCAGGTCTTTAACTGCACCCCCTGAAGCTCTGGAATGCAGGTGAAGGAGCAAGGAAGCAGATCTGGCACCACCCAAACCTCACCATGCCAGGCTGGGGGAGAGCCTTCCACTCCCAACATGCATGGAGTGGGCAAAGGGCACAGTGGCTACCCAGGGATGCTCAGCACCTGTCAGGATCAGGCCGTGGCTGTCACCAACTCCAGACACACCTGGCCTTACTCTCCAAACATACAAATCCTCCTCAGTTCTGACCACTGTGATACAACCCCTTTCCCACCATCTCCCCAGCCATGAAAAACATTCTGGTCGGTCAGTCAGGGAAACAGATAACAAAAAGCAAAATCTCAACTAATCTTTGTGGCTGAAGAAAGAGCCGATTGTTTTTGCCTCTCTCCAGACCAGCCCTGTATCCTGCACTTCCCCAGTGCTCTTCACACCTTCTTCCCTTTATTGACAGGGAAAGAAAATCCTGGTCTTTGGGGCTGTTTTGTTTAGCAAATGAGGGATATGCAAAGCAATAACCTCGGGCATCTGTCAGGAGGAGAGAGGTGCCTCTGTGTCTTCCAGACAGCCTTCAGGTGCTGAGAGCAGCAGCCCAGAAGAACTATAATCAAGAGTGGATTTAAGTTCGGACATGGAGGCAAGGCAGGCCATAGGTTACCTGCAGGAAGGAGAGGTGTGTCCCCAGCTAGCACAGCATTAGGCTGGAGCTTATCTTCAGGTTGTATTATTAACCTCATGGAGTGGAATCCTGGAGAAGGCAGAAACCTGAAGCTTTCATGTCGTGTTGGCAATGGTTAGGAAAGGCCTAAAAGGAACTGAGAGGAGGAATAGGGAAAAATTAGACTCCAGTTGGGTATAAGTTCTGTTGGGGAAAAGAAGTTATTTGCTGAATCAAGTTGCTTCCCGCCTTAGACTTCATGAGAAAGTGTTTTCAGCGAAAAAAAAGATAAGAGCAGAGTCCCTTGTCCTCACAGCAGGTTGTTCCCCCGCTTGCTGGTGATGGAAACACACCAGCAGGTTAATTCCAGCCCATCAGCACAGCACACAAGGAGAAACCTGAAGGCATTAGACCATCTCCCAGAAATAGCTGCATGCACACGTTGCCTTGCGCAGGGCAATCGTTCCTGCCTGTTGTTAAGGAACTAACCTGGGAGTGGATATGGAGCTCAACCTGCAAAGCTGCTACAGAATAAAAAAAGTACATCACAAACTTGCTTTTGTCACTTATTCTGCTCACGAAGCAGGTATATTTTTCCCCTGAAACAGCACATCCACAGAGGAGACAACCCAGAACAGCCACACCAAAATTATCCAGGGATAGTTAAATCAGTTGGTTGCCTCTGTGCTGGATAAGACCTAAGAAAACACAGATCCCTGCAGAATTCCTGATCCACCATCTCACAACTAACAGTCACCATGGACACACACTGGTCTTAAGGCTGCAACTCCAAATAAGACTTGAGATCTGCCACATTTCCTGTATGACTTCGGGCAAGACACAAGTGCTGGATTTCTGAAGTTATTCAGCACACTGTGAAGCTCTCAGAAAACTTCACCCTGTCTGTGAGAGGAGGATAATAATTCCCCCTCTCCCCTTCATTTCACTTGTTTATTTCAACGGTGAGATATCAGGAAGGAGACTGGCCCTGCTTTATCTTCCACATCCAGCACCTCACACAATGGAGCCTTGATCTGGGCTGGGACACCCGAGTGTGGCTGCGACACCACTAACGAGTGATAGGAGCTTAATTCAGCAGCCTAATTCCACAGCTGGCTTAGAAATCCTCCAAGCAGCCACTGTGGGGCCCTGCATTAAAACCACTAAACCCTAGCTGAGCAGAGGAACAGGGTGAGCTGCAACACAGGGAGGATAAGCCAGACATGAACATTTCCACTGGTGAATGATATTGCAGGGAGAGAGGCAGAGCTGGATGTGGCTGTTGCAAACATCCCACTCAGCAATCTCGCTTTAAATGTGCTGCTTCAATACGAGCACTTCTCAATCTGGTCCTCGGGGTGATTTTGACCTGTTGGCCCAAGGGTGATCTGTGTTCACTGTACCAGACAGCAAGGCAGGCAGAGAGCAAAGAGTCCCCAGGAATGGAGAAATCTGAGGCTGGGAAGGAGCTGAGTTTGCACTGAGCTCAGCTTTGGTCTGATAAGTTTATCAAGCACTGCCGGCTGCTAACTGTCAGCCCGTGAAGTGAGCCTGTTAGGGAGGAGGAACAGCTCCCAGGGCAAGATAGGACAGCCCATGCCTTATCAGAGTGCCTGAGCCAAAGAGGGAACTGGAGAGTGAGCACTTTCCAACCACTTCATCTGAACAACAGACAGATTGGCAGGAAAGGCCTGTCAGCCCTTTGCTTCTGCCACCCAGGCATGGGCAGGGAGCCCCCATCCATGCAAAACACCCGGGGAAGTGCAGCAGGAGAGGTGCAAACGTGACCACTGGGGCCTGAGGGAGTGCACGGGGTAGGTTTGCTTAGAACCATTGCCCAGGAGGAGAGTCAGATTTAACAGACAATCCAGGTGCTTACTGAGCACACTGCTCCTCGTCAGTGCCCAGAGCAGCACTTCTCCCCCATGCTGCCTTCTCCAGTTTTGGGAGAGGGATCTACCACTTTGGCATTGCACTCGTCACTAAGGTTTGGTGTACAGATAATGGCTCTGTTTCTGAAAAATAGTAAGAACCCCTGAGTGAATAGAAGAGGGTAAAACCTGACCATTCCCATCTGACCTGCAGGAGCAAATACCACTTCACACCTACTCCTAGGGCAGCAATACCCAGATCAGTGCAGCTGAAGATCATAGCAGGGAGACTCTCCCGTGTTTGGATGAGCTCCCTTGGACATGTAAAAGCTCCCTGCCCATACCTCAGCCATGAAAGGGACGGTATTAACAGGTTCCTGCAGGGCACATCCCCTGCTTGGTTTCCCTGATGAGGCTGGGCTGTTCAGGATAGAACCAGTGTCACATCAGCAGCTTCAACACATGTGTTTCTTCAGCCCACACTGTTACCAGGTCACTGCTAACCCAGAACACATGGACAGCCATCATCCTGCATCCCACCCACCTTTGATTCAAACTGCTGTGTTGAGTCCTGCCTGTTTTACTGAGAGCAAGCCCTGACCCTGTGCTGGGAGGGTGTTCATCCTTGGCTGCCCGGGTTGGAGTGCTGTCCCAAGCTCTCCATGGGATACAAGGCAGGAAACCTGCAGTGCAGCACTGTAGGTCAGGAGATCTCCAATGTGAACTAGTGATTCAAAGGCTCCCTTTTTGGTAAGTAACACATCTAGGAAGTGATTTAGCCCCTTCTGAAGCACATATCTAAACCAGGACTGAAGTTCTGCCTTCTATGCACCTACTTCTCTCCCTGAAGAGAAAGGGAGCCGAGTATCAGAAGGCATCTAAAGTTACATGAGATGAGTCACACCCCTGTGGTTTTCTGCACCACTCTCAGGCCAAGTTTCTCACAGCTGATTCTGTTCCAGCCCATAATCTACTGTTCTCCAGATCATGAGCAACCTCTAAGCTATTTAATTCCCCTGTGCTTCAAGGGCTCCTCAGCAAGCCCAAAGTACAACGGCCACATTCAGCACCAGCCAACACAACTCTGAGCTTCAAGGCTTCCTCATGAAGAATAAGGGTTTAAAAAACCCTTCCCCATTGATTCTGCCTTCCTCCTGAATAATTTTAAAGCAATGGGACTTTATCTGACATCCCAGGCTCTTCTATATTAGGAGCTTTGGTGGGATTTTTGGCAGTGGTCAAGTCCGCTGGTTTCTTCTCTTCATAAAATAGAAGTTATCTCTGGTCTCAGTCGAGGAAGGGGAAGTCAGAGATGACAGAGCATTCTTGTTCCTGAAAAGGCCCCATCCTGAGAGCGTGGACGTGGTGAACCAGCGTGTCAGTCAGACATCCCAGCCCCAGCTCTTTGTTTAGATCCAGCCTGGAGCAGCTTTGACTGTAAATCAATCAGGCTCAGTGGACACCCAGCACCTGCAAGAGTCCAGAAACTGCAGCTGCATTTTCTGGTATTGCAGCATCCTGGAGAAAGCTACATGTGAGACTGGGAACTCAAGGGAGGATTGTGCTCCTGGCTTGGAGCTGTCAGCAGATCTGAGCCACTCGCTGTCCCTCCCTGTGGCTCAGGCATTCCCATGTGCAAAGTGAGGACAATAACACGGGCATTATTCGAGACCTGCAGGTCAGAGCAAGGTAGAATTCCTCCACAAGCACAGTCATACACTGGAGTGGCATTGTGAACATCCCACAGAAAACTCATAAAGCATCAAAGCAATGTCTCTGCAGTGGGATCTGCCTGTTGGGATCTGCCAACCTGCACGTTTTGCTTTAAAACATTAGCCTGAATTTGAGTAGGACTAGAAATGGAACTCAGGTCAGCTGAACTTTCAGCTTTGTTTGTTAACCAACATTCTACCTTGAAGCACAACTAAGTAGAGCAATCCAAGCTAAAACTCAGATCTTAGGGAAAGTATCATGTACTATTGGTAAGATTTTATTTCTGAATTCTGGAAGATACTTATAAAAATAGGCACAAAACTAATTTCCTCGTGTTTTAAATAAAGGCAGAGCTGAGAGAGCAGAAGATCTAATCAAGAGTCAGCAAGACCAATGATACCTTGCATTTGAATAGCTCAAGGTCATACAGAGAAAAAGTAAAAGACCTAAAAAATGAACCAAGATTTTTTTAGATCTCACATCTCTATTAGGCAGTGGGCAGAATTCAGACCTGTTGCAGCTGCATAAACAGCTGTATAAATTGTACCAGTGGAATTCGGTGCATTCTCTCCAAGAAGAGGCAGATGACTGTCTTGGAGCCCTTGCACATCTTTGCTCACACTTCACCTTGTTACTGCAGGTCTGAGGGAAGTCACTAAATACCATCACCTATTCCAAGCCAAATTCCTATTTTCTTAACTATGTGTTCCCACTGGAGTGGGCACAACAACCAACAGTCAGCAGGACTTAGCCCCCATCCTGAAAGTTCTCACAGCATCATTGTAAATTTTGCAGGAGATACAAACCTTGTGGCTATCAGGAACAATAATTTATATTTCTGGGGTACCACCTCCTCATCCCCACTTCCTCAATCCCAAAGTCCCCAGCAATCTTAGCTCGGAAGGGAATGTGACTCAGGCCTCCAACTGAAGGGCTGTCATCTGCAAACCCTGAAGGCTGGACGTGGCCGTGGTTTTATCACTGGCCACCAGCTGCCTCTACAGCTCCTGCCTCCTCCCCAATGATTCAGCAAATCTTCTCCAGGGAGAAAAACAAGCACACAAGTGAACAAATCACAATGTCCGATTACAAAGATGAGCGGGGAAAAGCTGTGGCTCAAAGGAGGGAGATAAAAGCTGGTGAAGTTGCACAAGCCAAGGATGAAAAAGTCCAGGAGGGACTTTTTCTTTTTTGGAGGAGTAGGGCAATAATGATGTAAAAAAAGGGTTGCAGTTTGGATTCTTTACTGTGAAACATGCCTAAGAATAAAAGGGAACACAATGGGGAAGGAAATGAAGCATATTCTGCCCTCTACTATCTGGGCATTGCACAGGGCTGATAGGAATTTTTACTGGTAGTGATGAGAACTGAACAATCCATTCTGGTTTACACTGGAACAAAGCTCCACTAAGCAAACTATCTTCAGGAGTAGTTTCTGCTCTCTCTAACCGAGACTTCCTATAGCCCATTGTCAGGCACTTTGAACATCGCTGTTCCTGGAAAAGAAAGGTCTGCAAGTCATTTGGTATCTAAGACATAGCAGAGGGCAGTTAGAAATAACGTTTGAATTTCTGACAGTTTTGGCTCCTGTGTCATATTTTTAATTCCAGCCCTTTTCCATAAACATTTTGTTGGCTGCTCTAGCCACTCCTGAGGTGAAACACAGGATCAGCTTAACAGCTCATGGTACAGTAGAAGAGAAAGTGAAGAAGAAACTTCGGCCAGGTCTTAGCTAGGAAATGTAGTATTTCCCCTAATGGCATTCCACTCCACTCTGTCACGATATTTAAAGGGTGGCTACAGAAAAGATGAAGATTCCCTTTTCACATGGAGTCACATGGAAAAGATTAGAGGCAGTGGGTACAAGTTGCTCCTGGGGAGATTCTGCTTGAACACCACAGAACAATTATTCACAGTGAGAGCAATCAGCCCTTGGAATAATCTCCCCTAGAAAGTGGGGCATTGCCCAACACTGGACCGTACAGGATTCAGCTGGACAGGGTGCTGGGCTGCCTTGTCTAGACTTTTGCCACGGAAGGCTGGACCAGATGACCCTTGAGATCACTGTCAACCCGGTGTTCTGTGATCCCATTAAAATGTGGTACTGCTGCACCCTACAGGCTGAAAACAGTGAATATACAGTTCTTTTATTATTAATCATGATTTCTAAGCCAGGCTCACAGCTTTGTGGAGGGAGGCTGGCTCATGGGTATTTGGGGCTAGTTCTCTTTCTATCCCACCCAAAAGCTCTCCCAGGATGAACACAGCCAGTTTCCCCCGTGCTGGGATGAGCAGGAGGAATACACACATGCAGAGAGATGCCACCAAGCCTGACTCCAGGACTCCATGGCAGAGGGGGACACAAGGCTCAGCTGTGCTGGAGATGTCCCACACACCCCAGCTGGATATAAGGGAAAGGGGAGCTGAGGGATGCGGGAAGGTTGGTTTCTTGGGCTGGGGATGGGATGGAGACCTTCTTCACCAGTTCAAACTGCTGCCTTGTTCTATTTTATCCCTCTTGATTTCCCAGGTGAGGAGCCCTGGTGGTGTGCTGGAGATGAGTGCCTGTTCCCCTTCCCAGCACACATCACCCAGTGTGGGATGCAACAAGCCCAGCTTTCTGCCAGGAGTCGATGCCGTGTGTTCCTGTGCCCACGCCTGCCCGGCCTGTGCCCTGCTGGCCCTGACTGGCTTTGCCAGAGGAACAGTCTGTGAGATCTCCCACAAGAAACATCTTTCATTTTCTCACTGCTGTCCTTCATCCACACTTTTTAAAGGGAAAAAAAAATTATCTTAACTGCATTTCCCTCTTGATTTGCCCCTTGATATGGAGGTTGGGCTGAACTTAAACCAACCCATTGGTCACCCAGCTGAGTCCTTTCCCTTCTGAAATCTATAGCACAAACCTCATTTTCTCATATTCCAGTGGTAGCCCCAAATCTGTGTGTGCCGAAGGAAGAATGCAAACCTGATCCTTTCCCTGTTCCCTAGGAAGGGATACAACAATGCTGAGATGTCAGGTGAGAACTTGACTGGCCTCAATAGGACCCATCACCCACACAAAGCCTTCTTTGTGAACTTTGATGATGGAGAAATCCCAACTGAACCACTGGATGCTGCTGTACAGACCTGGAAGAAAGTGTCTATCAATCCTGTGGATAAACAGTTGTCTACATTTTCATAATTACTGGTTAATGAGCCTCATAGCAAGCTCAACAACCTCCCAAGAGTGAGACCAGAATCCAAACCAATACACCAGAGAAGAAGAGGAAGATAAAGACCAGGGGAGAAGTTGGATTCCCAAATCTCTGTGTGGGGGACAGTTTGACCAGGATGGTGGCCACGCGGGAAACAGAAAAAATACCTGAGAAGGTTTGGCCTCCAGCCCATGAAAGCA
>VXBX01009102.1:9255-170629 GCA_013400415.1 Scytalopus superciliaris
GAAAAAAAGCGCCCTTTTTTTTTTTTTTTTTTTTTTTTAATTTCAGAAAGGCCAGTTTGGTTAAGCTTGGGCTGGATGGCTTTCAAATGCAAATCCTCCGGGCTACTTTAGGCGAACTTGATATCATCTTTGAGTCAGACTGGTCTCAAAATGCAGCACAACCAAAAAAGGACTTGTGATTAAGGAGACTGCACATCCTTGGTGTCCTGGAAGTGTGCCAGGGTATGAGATGATATTTCAGTCCTTTGCATTCCTAAGAATGTCCTTTTGTCCCACGAAAAGCTGACATCTTCCTGTGCCATAACGAAATGATGAGCCAGGGAGGGAGGTGTCTGTCTAATGAATCAGCCTAGAGACCACTTAGAAGGCTCCTGGTAGGGTGATTGACTGCTGCTTTTCTTGCCTCTCAAACGAAGGGGTGTCGGTCTCTGATGCTCATTCCTGTCCTCTGGCTGCCCCCTGTTGGCTGGCCCACAATATCTGCGATGGACCTGGCATCCCCCATGTCTTACAGTACCTGGGACTGAACAAAAAGGAAAAGAATGTTCAAGGGAAGTAATTACTTAAATAAAAAAATCCTCTTTTTGTGTCTCCCTTAATATGGCACACAGAGTTGTGGGTTTTTTTGTTGTTGTTGTTTCTGTTTTTTCTCTTGCCAAACTCTGCATGGGTTAAGTTTCAAAAGGTGATGACTACACAATTAAACTTTTGGGTTGCTGTGCTGGAAGCTGGCAGCTGCTTTCATTTCTGCTTAGATTTGCTTTCATTTCTGATTCATATTTTCTTTCAGTGGCTTTCTTGCACACAAAATCTCCTGTGCCAAAACCATTGCTAACTTTGGAAGTATAAAATGACTACATCTGCTTAAAATCACCCTTGTATGAAGCAACTGCATCCAAAATTCCAGAGAGGTAAACTATTCTCAGGTTATGTTAAGCATATAAAAATGTGAATGCCAGAAGGTCTGCCCTCAGCTATTCAAGTACAAGTTGCACTGCCGTGAATGGGAACTTCAGCAAGCTTACTGAGGGCAGAATTGAGGCATTTCTGCTGTAAAGCAGCTGGGAAAGATATGTCATTTTTCTGCCACAGTAACCTGTCTCTCCATAGATTCTCCTTTAGAAGGACATGAGAATTCTACTCCTAGATTAGAGGGCCATCTAGCTCAGTACACTAGGCTGACAGGGCTACTAGCAGTCACTCAGGAAAAGTATAGAAGCACAGGGCACATACAGCATGATCTTTTTTTTTGGTGCATCCTCTTACCATCCAGAAGCCATCATTTTTGAGACTTTTTCTACAGAGGTTGGATAAGGGCTGTCACATTTATAGCCACTGAAAAAATAACTCATGGTCTAAAAGTTGCTGTGTTAACAATACATATTCACATGTAGCCCTGCTAACTTTGTGAGGTCCATCCAGCCATAGATGCTTGTGTCTACCATTATTTTACTAAAATTAGCAATGCAGTGAATTAATCTTCCATTCTGAAGCGATTTCCAATTCTGTTCTCACAGCTAGGATCCTCGCATGCTCCTCCTCTTCCTTGTCATGGTGTGTGGGCAATTCACATCCAGAAAATGGCAGCTGGCCTATCTCATAAGGCAGTTGTGTGCAGCTGTCTTTTTGAGAGATGCCAGGTGGTCAGTCAATTGACAGGCTGTCCATAATGTTGTTAGTTATGGGCAGAAATAATATTTTGTGAATCTCTGAAGTAGGGAAATGCATGGAATGACTGTCCTGTTTTTGGCCCTTTAAGCATAAGCAGGAGCAGGAATAACAAACAGCAGGAATAATTCCATGCTGTAAGTAATGGACATCTGTCTGTTACAGATATCAAGGTGGCTATAGTGATGAACATAGTAACT
The DNA here is from genome assembly GCA_013400415.1 of Scytalopus superciliaris. Classification (NCBI taxonomy): domain Eukaryota; kingdom Metazoa; phylum Chordata; class Aves; order Passeriformes; family Rhinocryptidae; genus Scytalopus; species Scytalopus superciliaris. The sequence goes on from VXBX01009102.1 coordinate 11,124, forward strand.
TAGAAGTCAACCTTACCAGCCTTATCTTGTGTGATCACATTACAAGGTCTAGAAGTTAGAACTATTTTTCAAGTTCAGACTGGAGACAGCAGGAATACAAGCTGCAGAACTTTCCCAAGCCCACAATTTAAGGTGACCATGAGGTGAAATGGAATCAAGAGCAGTAAGTCCCAAGACAAAGTTACAATGAGGTTGGGGGATGCAGGGAAGTAAGAAAGGAAGTTATGCTACATAGGGAGAAGAGCCAACTAAGAACCTCCAGTGATCCAGAAGAGCCAACTAAGAACCTCCAGTGGCTCAAGCTGCAGTAAAGAGCATGTCCTCCTAGCAAAAGATGCATAGGAAGCCAGGAGAGATGGGAAAAGCAACGGTGGTATGACACTTTCCCATGAGAAGCACAGCCCTGCTTTCTAGGCATTCTAGGAGTCCTCTTTGGTGGCTGTGCCCATACATTCTCCAGTGCACTCTGAGACAGCTGAAGGCCAGATAATCTGATCTACCTGGCAGCAATGTTAGACTTTTCAGCAACTGTTGACTGCAAAAGACAAACATCATGGTGTAAGGCAGAATTACTCTTTTGAGACAGGAAATGGATAGAAATAAGATTTAAAACTGATGCCCAGAAAAAAGGTAATGGAAAAAATCATGCATGCTAGCTATGAGAATGGATTCTTTCTGTCAAATGTGCCAGTTTGCTGCACTTGCAGATGGTATATCAAGGGAGCCCCAGTGGCTAGTTACATCAATTCCTGCACTAATGTGAACAGAGCTTTTGATTTCACGGTTTGAAATAAAATGACCCAAATATAATTACGCAAGCTTATTAATTTATTTGTTATGGATCGGTAACCCTTCATAGACTATAGCACCAGTTACAAGAAGGGCCAGGGGGATTAGAGCTTGAATTTAGCAGAGTCAGATTCCTATATGGAAATTGAAAGAAACGAAGCACTAAATTGCATGTTTTATGATGATATCTGATTAAGGAACAATTAATGCCCAACTTTGAAAGCACCAAATTTATGCTGAATGGCAGCAGTATAAAAAGAATAGTCTCATGAAGGCTTGAACTGAATGATATATATGCAGATTATGTCCACCTGTCCAGTCCTGGAAACATGGATAAATCTTGAAAGTCACAAGTTCGGCATAACTATTTCTGGCCAATATAACATGAGCATTCTGTCTGCACAAGGATTTTTTACAGTGATGCTGGCAGCATTATTGGCAGATTTAGTAAAGTCAGGGAACCACATAAAGCATGGCAGCCTATGTTCCTCTTGATGACATCTGATGCTTTGTCCTCAGGGCTCTGTGAGCATTTCAGATTTCAGTCTACAGAGGTGTTAAGATCCTTCTTCTACAAAATGAAAAGGGGGTTGTTGAATCAGACTTCTTCCATTCCCATTGCAATAGGCTGTTATCATATAAGGTGTGTGCACTGAGTGAATGACTATTCTCTAAACACACTGCACTGTATTTCTGGGCTCAAAACAAAATGGCTGTTCCACCCGAAGTTGAAACAGAAAAGAGATGAAAGCAGTCAGGTGTTTAGTTTGCCTGACTGGGCACTGCCAAACCCATGTGGAGTCTTTGTTGACACTCTCAGGAAATTATTATTTCTGTGTTCCAGAGTAGAGGAGCTACTCAATCAATGCATAGATGTTACAGTATTTTTCTGACATGCAAAAGGTGGCTCTGCAGGTACTGCCCTTCCCAGTTAGACTCAGAAGTAATTGGAACCTTCACTTAGAGCACTTCACAAGGGGACAAACTTTGACCATTGTGGACTTGATTTGAATCTGAGAGCAGGTGAACTGCACAGACTCAACTCTTCAAACTACTTCTTAAGTGCTTTTATCTTACATGGCAATGCAAAACAATACTTTGTGTTTCTTCCTTAAAAACTGTTTTGAAGTGTATGATTCAAACTCAAGGGGAAAAACTGTTCATCAGGGATTAAAACTAAATCTCATTCATTTTTCTCCATTTTTATTCCCTGTTTACTCAGTTCACGAGGAGGATACATATGATGGCTACGTCAGTGTCAGTGGTAGAGTTCATGAGTGCAGCTTCATCTCAAAAGGCACTTTATGCCTAAGTGACATTCTGGTGACCTCCATAACATAGGCCTGATCAGAATATTAGATAACATGGCTAAGTGCCTTTCCTCAGAAGTGGGAGCTGTGAGGTTGAACCGTTTTAGGTGAAAAGAATCTAAAACTGGATCTCGCTTTCTGGGTAAGTGTCCTAAGGTGATGGGAAAGGAGCATGACTGAGGTAGGACAATGTCTGAGTTCAATTTTTACTACATTCTTTTGTTGAGGCAGATACAGCCAATGTAGAAGATAGCAACTTCCAAACCTCAGCGTAAGAATTATTTATAGCATTTTTCCTGTCCTTTGCAATAATTAAGAATAACCTGGATAATGGTGATTTATCTAGCCTTTGGATGGAGAAAAGCCTTGCTGTTAAATTTAATGATTACATTTTTTTTTTTTTTTTTAGGATCTGGACTGTTACACATGGCTTTAATGTTTCTCTAAATTGGAGTAAAGATGATGCATTTGACTAAGGCAATAAAACTGAATCCTGCAGGTGATTATTTGATTGCAGTTCATATAAGTTTATTACAGAAATGTAAGAAGGAATCACAGCATCACTTAAGAAGGAGAGAAAAACCCCCCTAACCCTAGCCTTTCCACTGAAATGAAACCCAAAGTTATTCCACATTAATTTTATAGAAGGAGTCTTTCATGCTTGACATTTTTCCAGGTTCTTTCCCTGCTGGTGCTTTTCTCACAATGAAATTTAACATTCATAAATTGCTCAGGGCCTTTTTCAAAATCCCAGCCCATGATTTCAGAACCTTTTCTCCTCGTTCTGAAGATTTTGTTGCTGAACCCAGATCTTTCTCCAGTCTCTACCTGGGATCTGCTTGTCATTGCATCCAAATGCCACATCTTCCAGGGCAGCTAAGTTGCTGAGGATACTTCAGCACCACAAGACAAAGTCAGCAATAGTCTTGTTGACAGTGATGATAAAGGGCATGTAGAGAAATGTGAAGACTGGTTTATACCTCAGTGAGTTCTGTGCAATATAGAATCATAAAATAGAGTAATTTAGTTTGAAGAAGACCCTTAGGAATATTGAGTTCAACTATAAACCTAAAACTGCCAAGTGCACCACAAATCATACCCCTTAAGAGAACATACCTTATTCATTAGTAGTCATTTACCTTACTACTGTAGGTAGCACAGATAAACTAGCTTTATACTAGTGATGCTTGGTGCAGCTGCAGCAGAATGCAGCAAAGCATGGATTGCACCTTAGGCTGGAGGTGCTGATGTAACTCTCACAGATCCATGCTACATGAGCTTCTGGTTGAAAGCTAGTTTAGCTCTGTGTGCATGATCTCTGCCTTCAGTGCTGCATACATAATGGTTTTAAAGAGTAGAAACAGGGATAGCAGCAATTACTGAAAGGGAAGACAGCCTTCAGGCTTTGGTTAAGCACTGAGCTAAGTAATTGATGTCGGTCTTCAATTTCCCCCTGACTCTTGAGATGTTCAGTGGCACTGCTCAGCTTCTATGAAGGATGCTGTAGGATGAAAAAATGGACCCTGCTAGAGCAAGGGGTTGGGTTTACAATGGTTAGGTTAAAGCATCTCTCTCAGGAGAACACTTAGGAGAAGCCAACTCTCTATGGCTGCATTACACAGCTGGTCATTTTAAAAGTGAAGTTCTTATGTGATAGCCTTTCCACAATTTTTTTTCCCCAAGAACCTCTATTTGGCTGCCAAACTACAGCTGATGTGTTGGTGCTGCTGATCCCATGGTGCCACAGTCATAACTCTTTTTTCTATTGCATACCACAACTTCTCATCAACACTTCATGACTGCAGGGTCAGGATTTAATTAAAGCATCATAAAGATGTCTTTGGGGAATTGGACACAAGATTATTCTGAATGCAGTGCAGTATTGCAGGAGAAATGTGACGAACTACTTGTAGGTACTCAGGGCACAATTCAGGCAACCAATAAAGAATAAATAAAATATCTAGGATCAAGCAGATGCTATAGAGTAAGCTTGGTTTCTTTAAAATACACATAATCGGTGCTAATTTTCAGTATGCTTTTGTGAGAAGCATTGCTTGAATTCTGCAAGAAAATAAAAAGATGCTGCCAAAATAATAGAGTGCTGAGGCCTGAGAAGTGGAAGGAGCAAAATCAATCTACCTACTTGAAATCTTGAGACCTTAAAAGGTCTCTAATGTCAGGTAAGGGTTGTAAACAGAAGTTACTTTCAAAAATCCTGGGAGTGTAGTTAGTGACTAATTTAATTAGTTTCATTTTGTTATAAAATACCAGAGTATCAAGTGGAAAAGGACACAGGGCATCTCCTACATCCCTTGTTTTGTGCTTTATTTCTGAAATACTTGATTTACCACCAGGTTACTTCCATTTTGTGCTACAGTAGCTCCACTGATTTCAGCTAAATACAATGAAGTTATTCAGTGATGATAAAGCAGTGATTTTAAGAACATATCTTGTAAAAGTCTTATGGATTCTTTTTGTTTTTAAATGGCAGATTTCAGTAGTGTTTGAGAGAGAGAGAGGTGGGGAGCACAGAAGACAGTCCCTCATTATCTCTTTCCAGCCTTTCTGGGTTCCAGGTGGTTGCACTCCTGACTAGTCCAGCAGCAGTGCTACTTCATTGGCTATTGGATAAGTGATTTCATTCATGGTTTTGAGGCAGAGCTGCAGACTGCCAAGGAAGAGAAGGAACTGACACTGTCTGCCATTGCTGCAGATGAGGATATCTCTATTGATTTCAGTGACATTAGGCAGCTTCAGAGCCAGAGAGGAGCCTGGCCTGATGGGATTGGTTCCTGGGTAAGGAAGGACAATTTCATTTTCCCAGTATTCCTGGATTGTATACAACAGTTACACAGAGAAATGCTGAAGCAAAGAGAAGGTGATGTGTCAGCTCTTCAGGATTGGTGCTGCATTTTGTATGACATTTACTATCTTTCTTAAAGGAAAAACTGGAAAACAGAGTGTTTCCTTTCTACCCCAAACTAAAGCTCATGGCCAAGTTTTTAAACATACACATTTAAATCAACCATTTAGGAAATTTGTAGCATAAGCCTGTCCACCCTCACTAAACCGTATTTCCTCTAAAAGGAAAAATAAAATCTCTGGGGATAATATTCCATTTATTATGTTCTTGGGGAAAATAAGGGACAAGAACTGTAAAGATGAAGTTGGCAGCCAAGGCTGAGGAGAAGGTCTTGAAAGAATCCCATCAATTCCAGAGGGAATGTATAAATTCTCCTAATAGGCCTGTGTCATCTTTACTGGAAGCTGTTTAAACATGACTAACATTGTGAGTGTTTGGCTGTACAACTGTGCCTCTGTTAGAGGTTAACAGTGGTTTCAGTGGGTCAAACGCTTGACATAATTACTGCCTGGGTTCAGGGCACTTTGGAGGGCTTTTCTGATCCTTTATGCAACTTGTCCCACGCCACAGTGATGAATGGCTACTTGACTCCCTCAACATCACCAGTGCTTTGCTGCCACCAGCCAAGGGACTGTTTCTCTAGTCCATTGAATCTGAAGGATTTAAAGTGGAGGCTTTTATCAGATTTCCACAAAAATGCCCTTCTGCTCCCAGCACTTCTTAATAGACCATCACTGGTCTACTTGTCTTTCATCACATAAAACTCCATTCCCAGTGCACAGACTCCTTGGGTCTAATGCAAGTGTGTGTTTTGAAGCATTAAAATGCAAACCTCAGTATGGGACTCCTGAGGGTTACATGTCATCTTGCTGTCATTGTTTTCCTTGGGTTTTTCACGCTAATAACTGTGATGGTTTTTCCAAAACTGTAAGATGTAAATTTGGGCATTAAACATTATATTCACTGTTTGAATTTTGTTTTCTCCTCTCTCACCTGTGGCTCATTTCCACAAGTTATTGTTTGTTGTATAAGAGATTCTGCCTCATATTTTTCTGATTGTATTACTGACCTAGTTAATAGGCAATGTTAATTATGTCAGCATAAAGAGAAGTGTTTCTTTTTTCCCCCTTCATATTATACACATTGCTTAACTGCATTTGGCTTGCCTCTAATCAGAAGTTGGTTTTATGCATTCCTGAAGGAATAAATAAAAGGTGGTTTGGTTTTTTTTTTTTGTTTTGGTTAATTGGTCTAGGGGTGGGGTTTAGTAAGCATAAAGGAGAAAATATTCTCCTCACCAGGCAGGCTAGTTTGGAGACTATGAAGTCATATCTGCAAGCAATGTTTCTTTATCCAAATTAGTAATTAATTTTACAGACATGAGACATCCCTCTGTCTGTCTATCTATCCATCCATCTATTCTTTGCCCTGTTTATTTATATCGCACTGTTTGAAAAGGTTTCTATGCACATTTAAGTGTCATGATTTTTTCACTCTACTGACAGAGTTTGTCAGTCAAAGGTAGTTGGTAGTGTGCATAGCTGTGTAGAATGTAGATGCTTAGCCCTCTCTGCAGCACCCAAGAAGGTCTTGTATATTTGATACTTCATGGTGCTGGTTATTGAAAACAGTTCCAAATTTACTTTCTGATGTAATCTATTGATAGCATTTTACCTAAGATTTTTCATTTCTATGTGATTTCTTCAATTTGCAGCTGTTCAGTATGCCAGTGAGTAAATAAGTCATTCCTGCCTATCTTCACTCCCACCCTTCCATCCCCCTCTTAGGACAGATACTTTTCAGTCTCTGTTTCTCATGCTCCTTCTCACTGATTTTTGCTGCAGTACAAAGGACATGGAGAGAAACAGACAGGTGACCATACTTTCCGAGATAAAGAAGAAGAAATCTCCATTTTTAAATAGAAGAATGTAATAAAATGGTTTCTCCTCTACACATATAAAGGAAATTTCCCCTTGTGGAACTAAATTTTATGACCTTGGAATCTTTCTGTGGGAAGATGCCTTGAGAATGAACATGGTGCTGTCACAGGAGTAAGATCTGTTTTTATGCTTTGTTTTTAATTACAGTTCAGTCTGACACTTGAAGTCTAAATGATGCAGGGATTTTTAAAGGTCCTGACCGTGAAAAACTCTTACTGGCTTAATTTGCAGTTCTGATGCTCCAGGGCCCAAACTAATTGAGATAGGCACCTATGTAAGTCCTGAAATGTGCAACTGAAGGCACACATATTTGAAGCCTCAGCTGCTGGTGATTCCAAGTCATCAGTGAAGCTTCACCACATGATGCAGAATCACAGAGACTCTGGTACTTAGAGAATGAGACCAAATGCTCTCTCTACATACTGGTAATTCATTGATCACTTCAAAAATCCACTGTCAGCAGTGAAACACAGAGAAAGGGTTTGTCTGATATTCTTTAACATCTAAAATTCTTATTACTTTCATTAAAAAAAAAACCACAAAGAAATATAACAAGTATTGTTGAATGTTGTACAGATTGAAATATTAAATGCTTTTATTGTATACAATAAAGCAGTGATAAAACTGAAAAAAGAACAATCCTATATAAAAGATTTTTAAAAAAGTGTGTTCTGGTTTTGACCAAGGACAGGGTTAATTTTTTACAGCAGCTGTGAAGGGGTGGAGCCTGGAGCCGTGTGGGTGTGGTCAAGGCCCTGATCTTACTCAATACCATTTTATGTAATTGCCAGGGTTGGGGGAAACGGACTCTCTTGCTTCTGGGAAGAAAAGGTTTTCCTTTCCAGTTGTGGGCAAAGCATGGTGGGCAGAGGGACTGTCCACCACTCTTTTTCATTGTCCCAGGCTTGGGGAGCATTTGACAAGTACATCACTCTCTCTTTGTACATTTTTGTTATTAATACTGTTATTGTTACTGTTAGTTTTCTTATCTCATTGCTGTTTCCAGTAAACTGTTCTTGTCTCAACCCATGATCTCTGACTTTTGAGTCCCATCAAAGGGGGGAAGGGGACCAGCTCATATTTTTCTTTTCTAGTGAAAGTACTAAATTGAGTAATACTATTCCTAAATCATGACAAAGTGAAAATGTCAATTATGATAATGTCAAAATTAATAGTGTCACAAATATTATATTAACACATTGGATCACTATTTGTTTTTATGTGAAATTATTACCTCTACAGTCTTGTTGATATCCTGACAAAACTAACCACATGTATGGGATGCTGGAATGTATGTTGTGAGAAGGGATTTTATGAAAGTTGTCTCCAGCTGTAAAGTAAAAACAAAACCAGAGAAACAACCAAGGCAGCCAGCAGCTGGAGTACTGTTGCTTGCCTTGTTCTTCTTACTGGTTCTTCTTGAGATTTTGTCCATGCAGTTTCCACCTTTCGAGCGTGTCTACTGGAATTTTTTTTTTTTTTTTACAATTCAGTTTGGCCAGTCCAGTCCTGCTACTGTCCTGAGCACCCCCACACTGCACTCCATTGTGTAGCGCAGATCTGCATAGAGAGTGCACCATGTGCTTGATAGCTTGCTTCAACATCAGAGTGAGCTGCCCTTCGTAAGTGTTCTTTTACGTTGGTTTGAGCATTCCCAAGAGAAGTGAGCACCAGCTCCCCTGGGTGTTTTAAACTGACTTCTGTGCACAAGCTTCCCCAGACAGAAATGCTGTGAAACCTGACTCTTCCAAAGAAAATTATCTGTTGGACCCATGCTTTTAGGTCTTCATGAAGGACTGAAAGACTTGCTATGGTTCAGCTTGGGCTTTTTTTGGCCATTACATGGTGAACAAGGATTTCCTTTCCCTTAATCCCCACAGTTTCAGTGGGTTACCACATAAAGGTCCTTCTTTCCTGTTTTTTTCTCTTTACTTCTGTGCAAGACTTTAAGTTTCAAGTAACTTAAGTTACTTTTTGCACAGTGACTCAACCTCAGGTTGGGCTAGAGTGGGCAGTGCTCTCCTACCCACATAGTCAAAGCTAAGATAAAGCCTGGTAGTCAGGGCATTCTCCAGCAAACTGCAGAGTGAAATCTCATCATCTTCCAGTCTCTCACCCAGCATGCAAATGCTTTAGTCTTTACTGCTGGAGAGCCTGTATTTTCAGATTTCAGAAAAGTTTAGGGTTTCTAACGGGGTACCTGAGAAACCCCAGGTTGTTCTAACCTGCACACATGGCCCTGGATATGAGTGGAATCTCCAAAGTAGGAGCTGTGGAAGACTGCTTCATGGAGTGACAGTGCTGACTGGTTAGGGCATTTCCAGAGTCAGAGGGACTGCATCACTCTGTGACACCCTGGGGCAAGGGAGGAAGTCTGGCATTTGCTCTACTCAAAAGATGAAGAAAAACTCTTCAGAGAGCAGAACTGACCTGACTTCTCCTTTTCTATTCATATAACATGACACTAGATATTGTCTGTCAGTATTTGTATTGTAGATTTCTCAAGCACAGCCAGATACCTTTGCATGCTATGCAGATGCTCTGAGTTTATGTGGATAAAAGCTCCCTAAGGGGGGACCATGGCCCAGATCTGATAAAATATTCAGGTTTCTCACTTCCCACTTAAATCAATGATCAGCTATTAACTGCCAAGCATTTCAGGAGTACCCCTAGTGCCATGGAAAGATCAAAGAGGAGCAAGACCTTAACCTGATAGTGAGATATTTGTACAAGGAATGAGGTGTTTCCAGAGAGCGAGAAATACACAAAGTAGAAAAATAGGCAAAAGAAAAGAACCATAAACTAGGATTTTGGAGTTAATGAAGGAATTCTGTGCATCCAGAGTATTGTCTATGTGGACAATAATTGGAAGAAGAACAAGCTGAGAACAAGAGAAATCAGCAATATTACTTCTGCTTTAGTTCTGAATGCGGATTATCAAAATACTTCAATTTACATTCAAGAAACAACACAGCAGCACCAACAGTGATAATAACAGTAAAAATCTGCGTCTCAGAGAGAAACAGCATAAAATACCATAAAAATTGATGTGACTGGAATTACCCAAGTATACTTTAAAGAAGCAGGAAGGAAGGTGATCTGAGGCAGAATCTCATAGATTTGAAGTCTCTCAAAAATGAAAAGTTTCTAGAGAAAAAGGGGAAGACTGAGGAGATGAGAGACATAAAAGCCAAGAGAAACTAAGATTTCAGCTGTGTTGAAGTCATTTGAGAGAGCCAGAAGGGTGAAATCTTTGACAGTTATGAGATCAATAAGGCCCTACTTTTTTTAAGGTGGACTGCTAGAGGAGGTATTAGAAAGACTCTAGGGTAGAAATGGAGAAAAGGACTTAAGATGCTGATTGCAAGAAGCATATTCAATACAGCTGAAGGTGAAAAGGAGGATAACTGGGAGGCTGGGGGCTGGAGAAACAGACTCAAGATTAATTTTTCTTTTTTTCCCTAACACAAGACTTAGTGTGAAAGAAGAATCAGAAGAGATTAAATTGATGAGGAGTAATCTATAGAGAGGTCATATAAGAGTTTGTGTCATGAAGTGAAGCATATGCAGCAGATGGTGTGCTCAGAGAAGAGATAAAATGAGAGAATTCCAGGTGAGTAAGATGGAAGACAAGGCCAATAAAAAGAAACAAAAACATTCAAAGTATACATTGATAATTTTCCTCTAGAGATGAATTGGTGAGGTCACATATGGAGGTTAAAATGAAAACCAGGAGAGCAAAGGTAGCAAAATGGTCAGAGTCCCTTCCTTCACTCCTTTTTCCTTAATCCCAGTATGCCACTAATCGTGGTGAGTCTCCATGTTGAATCCTCTTCTCCTACTACTCACAGAATCTCTCCCAACTGTTGTGGTTACTGTGGCAGCACTGAATATTTGAGGAAGACCATGCTGGGCAATGTGGGAATGAGAACTACCAATGGATCTTGGATATACTGTTTTCCACTTGGTAACACATTTACACTGCCCCTTCTCTTGCTATGCAAATGACCATGACAGGGATAGGAAGGGAACCAAAAACAATGGGGAAAGCAGGGAGAGGAGATGAACCATTTGCGTAGATGGGCTGTAAGAGAAGGGGAAGTGTCAGGATATTTGGCTGAGAGCTGTGTTTAGCTAAGAGGAAGTAAAGCGAATGGTCCTTTCCATGGGCAAGAGAAGTTATGAAAAAGCTACAAGTGTGGTAAAAACACAAGGAAATAACACATGGAGCTGCAAATCAAGAAGGTCATTAAAGCCGAGGCTGAAGTCTCAGATGAAAAATAATGATGAAAAGAACCAAGAGAATCTGAAGTTAAAATTAAAGGGGAAGGCTGCTGGAGAGGAAGTGGAGGGATAAGAGATGGCAAGAAGGGTAGAGGGGAAAAGAAGTATCAGAGGGTAAAGGATAGGAAAGGGAAGGAGGAAGAGCTTAGAGGGAAAGTCAAATTTCTCCACTATGGCCAAATCCAGGAAGGCAAGGAGGAGCCTTCTGTAAGAGAAGGTGGCTGCAGACAACAGACAGAGAATCAATCTTTGCCAGAAGGAGATTTTCACAGCTCCTGCTGGAAAACTGGAAAAGCCTACTTCCTCAGCTCACATTGGGTAAAGGAAGGGAGGGAGACAGAATAAACTTACCAATGTCTGTGAAGAACTTAGATACAAGGTGTTACACAAGGAAAGAAGGTGGATTATATTCCTAAAAATTTTCTTTCCAAAGCCTTTTTAACCATATTCAGAGCAAAGCTGTGAGAGACTGAAGCACAGAAGGAAAGGTTTCAGGAGAGACAACTTTAAAATATACCTGTAAGGATCCAGCTCCTAGAAAATCACTTTAATTTCTCCTGATCCTTTCTGGATAGAGTTCAAAAGCCTTTTAAATCTTGTTTTGGCTTTCTGCCTCATAGCTGTTTATTTCCTATGACTTTTATCCAACTCAAACTTTGGGGACTATTTCACTGAGCTGGTTAAAATTTAGCTGATACATTCCTTCTTTCTTAGAGCAATATCTTAAATGACTGGAACTTCATAATGGTTTCAACTTTTATGTGATAAGTGAAAGAAAACGATGATGCTGGTTGCTTCCTAAAAGCCTCGTGTAAGACAAGAAAGTCTGACCTTTAGACAACCCTCAAGCAGAGCTGACAGCAAACAGGACTTTCTGTCCTGCAGCCTTTTGAAACAGTTTCACATGTTTTTTTCATCTAAAAGAAGGACTAAAAAAAAATAAATTTGAAACTTCATATAGCAGTAAAGTTCTGTAAAAAATTTTGTTGTAACTCAGATTTTCAAAACATTAACCTCTACTTAATCACATATTTACTCTAAAATTTGAATTAATGCCTACAGAGCCCAGGAGCAGTGCATCTGGTGCAGATGACACCTCACAGCTTCAGAAGAGAAGTTTTCTTAAGTGGTGTGGTAGGGAATTGTTGGTACATCACAGCAGTTATGTGGAACCCAAGACTGTCTGAGCAGAGAAGGGCCTTCTAAACACAGCAAAATATTTTTCTGTGGGAGTTCATGGAAACAATGTTTTTTGTAGGTTATCTTTCTTGGGTAGTTTCATCTCAGAGATGTTTCTACCCCAGCAAGAGAATATCTTCCCATGCTGGCTCAGCTCAACTCAGCCAGGGCTGAGTGGCCTCACACCAAACCAGAGGGTTTGGAAGCATCTGGCCCATTAGACTTGCTTAGAATTAGAGGTGACCAGGAAAACAGCTGTGCCCTTTAGGTTTTCCTTTTTTTTTTTTNATTGTCATTTTTCAACTCTTTACATTGACAAATCATTTTTAAGTTGGTCATTGAAACCTATTGTGGATCAGGAAAGAACTAATGAAATGGTGAAATCAGAAGGCCCAAGTGTAGGGAAGCTTAGGAGAAAACCCCTTAGGCAGGCAGTTTAAAATTCTGGTGCTTTTCTTAACACCTATTATCCTCAGTGGATTAACAATTTAGGTAAATGGCACCAGTGTCAAAGAGTTACCACCTCAGTCCCTGCAGTGGTTCTCAGTGAACATGTCCACATGACTGATGATACTGAAACACCTATATCAATTATAAGTCCTGCTAGTTTTCATTTTGGCTGAAATCTGTTGGCACTGTGTAAGTTTATTGAAGCCAGTGAATTAATTTATAATGAATCTGAATGTTTGTATTAACGTTATTCACACCAGTCTGCACCAGCCCAGGAAGCAAGAGATGGCTAAGGGAGGATTTCACAGCCAGTGTAGGTTCATTGGAGATTGTCTTACCATCAGGCAAAATAGGTTTACCCTCTGCAAGCAAAGACACATGTGCAAGGCTGAGGGCCCCTTTGATGGCAGTTTAACCTTAGACTGGCCTAAACCAATTGTAAAATTACAGCCTTGGTCTTTGGATTTTACTGCATGGACAATATCAGAGACCAGAGCTCCCCTGCTAAAGCCAAGCAGAACAGGGTATGGTGTTGTGAGGAAAAGAATGAGGAGGAAAAACTGCCTCAGGGAAATAAATATCCTCTGCTTTATCTCATAAGACTGGTTAGAAATATCCTTAGTGCATCACCTTTACGACAGAAACTTTCAGATGCACCTCAGGAGCGAGTATCTCCTCACCAGGTCAAAAAGTGAGTTTCATATTGTGAGGCTGACTGCAGGTGGTTTCTTGCACATAATAATTTTGAAAAAGGTAGGATTTGTGTTTGCCCTCTATGGCATAAAGGTTTGATTTGGTTTTATCCAGACGACAACTAATTTGGTGAAGGAACTTTACTGCTAAATCCTGTCTGGAGACAGGAAGCCTGTGTTTAGTACAAGGTAGTCACAGATCTTTCCTTTTTAAGCATAAAAAGCTGTGTCTCTTACCATACATGAGTTGTTTCACAATAAAAACACAGCGTAGACAAGGTTCTTAAGTTTTATCAGAAGAAAAATTACTGTAGTGAGCCTCATACAGGATACAGGGCTGATCTTAGTGAATTTACCTTATGGCAAAAGTAAAGCACATTGCCTGTTCTGTGCTTTTACCTCTGGCTACATAAGCATATTGCTTGTCTGGGGGGTAAGAGAAAACACTGATATAAAGACAGTTTAGATGAAGACAGCAGTCTTCTCCTCACCTGTTTTATGGAAAATAAGGCTGTCTTGGTCTCTGCTGGTATTATTACAGCAGGATTAGGAATTTGTGCTAATTATCCATCAGCAAAATAATCTCAGTGAAACAGGGTTACAGCTCAGGCAGAGGGTAGAAAAGCCTCAGCGAGGAGATTGCTGCTAAAACACAGTTATGTGTGCAGCACGTACATCTGCATTCTTAGACACATTAAAAACAAAACCCCCCAGCACACTAGGAACTTAGTGTGGGTTAAGCTGTAATGTTCGCTGTCTGTGCAATGCTGTTATCCTATAATTTTGCCTCAGGATAGGCTTAGCCAAGGCTGCATACATTTATCCATATGAATAGCAAGTATTTTATTGAAAGCAGGAAGAAAACCAGGTGGGCTTGCTGGCCAGGGGATTTATGGTTTTATTTACAAGAAGTGAGTGTGTATCTAGTGCCCTGCTCCATATTCCCTTGTTACCTACAAGTCCAGCTGGTTTTTGCAAAGACACTTCCAAGGCTTGTTGCTGGAAGTCTGCATGTTGCTGACATGGGGAGGTCTGGGATGGTGGGCCACACCGGTTTGAAGTACATCAGCTTAGCTGCTGTTCACTCACTACCACGGGTAAATGCACTTAGGAGCCTTCTCCCTCATTCACTGCTCCACTATTTTTTTCCCCTTTTGGTCATAGACAGAGGAGCCTTTGAAAGCTTTTGATAAACTTATGTAATTGGGTATGTTTTCCAAAGCACGGCTCTGTTCTTTCCGAGGGCTTAGCTAAGAACATTATTCCGATTCTTCTCTAGGCCTTCAAAAGTGCCGATTCTTTCAAACATGTGCAGTGTGAAGGATTACAAATTTGTTTTTCAAAGGACCCCAAATCCCTGCTGCTTTCATCAGTTCCCCTCCTTGTGCTCCCAGTTTACTCTCCCCCCTGCCCCAGTCTCATAGTCCCAGCTCCAAGCTGCGGGATGCTGATACTCCCTCTTCTCCCGTTCCTCCACCTCTCTTTTTTCTTCTCCTTTTTAGTTTCCCCCACTGCCCATACTCCCCAATAATTTTTTTATATGCAAACAAAAGTGCAGAGAAGCATTGCCATGGCAGCAATGCCACAGTGGGCCCTCCCCTCTGTGTGCATGCAAGCTCTAAACTTTTAAAATAATGGTCTGAAAAGAACAGGAAGGGGACAGCTTGAAGCAGAGAAAAAGAGTGAGGGAGAGAGCAAAAGCAATGAAAAGTGGGACAAAACCATTGGAAATGCATTCAGGCTGACATCACCACCCTTTCCCACAGTGGTCATTCACTTAGGAGGCTCCAGTGTCCATTCACTGTCTTAAAGCTAGCTTTCTAGAGCCCTGGGAGACCATCTTTCCCGGTCTGAATGCCTTTTTTGTTGTGAAACAGTGAACTGTTTCTGAAACCCTGCATAAAGGGCTGAGTAATTCACTGCAGTTGCCAGGAAGTCTGAGCCACTTGTGAGCTAACAATAGTTAACTTTATCTGCCGTCCTGAGCCCCCCTTCCAGCTGTAGGTCCTGAATTCTAATAAGGGCTTTACTCATGCCTCTGAGGTTATGGTAATATTTTATACATCTTTTTTCATTAAGACACAGTCATAGCTACTGTTGAGGCACCGGAGGCAAGTGCTGTCGAATGACACAGGGTGGGGGAGGAAGGGGGGAAAAGAAAGAAAATAGCTTTTTATATCAGACAGGCAGTTTGGCTGTTTTATACTAGAAATATAAACTTGGTTTGGGCAAAACTGGAGAATATAATTTTTAAAATTTCGCATTAGAACCCCCAGAGTCAAGCAAGACCCTATGATTGTTTTCTAGCTGTGCAATAACCTCAGCTTTTCATACTTTGGGGTTGTTGGTTTTACTTTTTGCTCTCCTTCTTCTCTGTCTCTGCACTGCAGGCATAATGGTGACAAGCGGGTGAATCATGAGGGAAATAGATGAATTTGTTTGGGTTTCCCTTTTAATCCGGATTTGGATGTTGATGCTCAGAAAAATTCTGCACAGTGACAGCACAGCTGTGTGTAAGTGGTGACACAAAACAGTGATTCATACAGTGGTCCTGCAATGCTGATAATGACAGTATGCCTTTGAAAGATGTGGTTCATCAGTTTTCTTCTTTACCTTCTGAACTAGCTGCTTTCTTGAAAACTAAATAATCAAGTTAAGTGTAAGAGGAGTTCTAAATTGTCCCTTTGGCCTCCATGTTTTGAAAAAGAAAAAAAAAAAAAGTATTGCTTATTCCTCACTTTTAAGCAAATGATCACTCAGAGTGGAATTTATTTCAGAGCATCATTGTGACCATTTCTGTTCAAGGTAAAACACAGCACAGCTTGAACAACCCTTCCATGTCTTTGGTGTCTGTGCCTTATTTGCTATGCCTTGAGAAATAGCATTAGAAACACCTAGAAGAAAATAAAAGCACATTTTTTCCAAGTTTCACTCAATACTTTATTAATGTTCATAAAAAGTGATTGGAAGATGCATACAGGTTTTGTAAAACTAAACCACAGAAATGTACTCAATGTATTCCCCTAGCACAGCACAGCAATATTGTTTTCTTCATCTTACTCCTGACACCAACTGATGCCAGTGGGAGCTGTGTATGTTGTGGATGAGGTCACTACAGGGTCACTGCATAGTAAATAAGTTGCTTGGCTTTTTGGGTAAGTTCAAGTATTGAATCAGTTTCATATCTTGTCTCCAAGTGACCTTTACTAGGGGGGAATACCATGCTCTGATGGAGTAACAGATTTGAACTGGCCCTTTTACTGTCTACCAGCAGTGACTTCTGAACTTTGCTGTGGGTTTGTCTTGACAAGAATGAAAAGCTGCTTTCAGGGAGTGGAGGCTCACAAGCTATGCATTGTGTGTGCAGACGCATAGGTACACATACATCCCCTCCCCTTCCCAAACACTTTCTTTTCCCCTAATCCAGACAAACTACAAGAGAAGTCAGATAGCAGAATTGACAGAGCCCACAGGTAGCAGGCAGAGGGGAGAGTGGGGATGCAGGAGAGACATTTTACAAAAGCCATTTATTAATAGTGAACTAACTGTAAAGTCATCAAAGCTACCCCCATGGCCCTGACTGAAAGCTCTGATCTACTGGTAGTGTGACTTTCTCTCAGTGTGGACTGCTGCTACTCTTGAGCTGAAACATGTGAGCTGAAGCTTACTGTGTTGCATTTTGACAATCCATTTAAATAAAACTTTTTTATTTGCTAATCCTTTGCAGGGGGAGGGAGCATAAATTAGAGGGGACTAAGAGCATATGATGGAGAGAAAAGGAATCCAGCTTTCTAATTTACAATGACCTTCAGGATTCACCATAAACCTTTACCACCCACAAATGAACATTTTGTCTCATTCTGGAAATAAATTTTGAAGAATAAAAAAATCTGACCACTTTTCTAGAAATGCAGACCAAGCTTTTTTGAAAGTCGTGACCTGTGATATAGACTTAAAACTTGTCCTTTAATACATTAATTTGTCAGATGTCTCTGTATGATGTCATCCCTCTCTAATCATCTCCTCCTTTTCAAAGCATTGTAAATACTCCAAGCATGCCTCAGCTAGACGCACTATGATTTCATTCGCTCATTTCATTGGGCTATCTACCCACCAAAATGTGTGATACTGAGGAATCACCATCAAATTTGGGTGTGATACTATGCCAAGAAAAAGCCAAAACAAACCCTGGAAAAAATACAGTACACAGTATTTCAAACTAGTAGGCAGGATTTCTTCTGGAAAAAGACAATGATTAAATTTTTAATTTTTTTTTAATTTTTAGATAACCTGGTCAAATAATTTACACCCTGTATTGTGAAACTTCAAAACCTCATCTGTAGAGTTACCTTGGATGGAGTCTCTCCAGGTTTTTACATTTTACTTCTGCTTTCAAGTTCCATAAAGCAATCTTTTTCATTTCAGTGCCCTACTCAGCCCCTTTTGGCTCCTAATGCTTTGTCCCCCTCTTTTAGTGCCTTCTTTTTTTCCAGTTTCTAAGCCTGATCTCTCTTTTCTTCTGTTCTGACAGATCTATCTCTCACTCCCTAAGTTTTCATTATTTAGTGAGATTCTTTATCCACTTCTGCCACCTGGACTGTGTCTCACTTTTCTTGCTCACTTCCTCTTCAAAGGCTTCTTTATTTCCAGTTCTCTCCTGCTGAACTTGGCTTTCTGTTTTATTAGAAAGTTCTGGCTCAGAAAGCCTCACTATCATATGAAAGATCACCTTAACTCTTGGTCATGGTGTTCTACAGCCCTAGAGCTGCTCAGAGTTACCTTGGGAGCCAGAAGTCTGGGAAGAACAAATAGCTAACAGCTTGCTCAGACAGAGGTCTGCTCTTCTCCTGACAGCCTGAATCCAGAAAGAAGTGAAGCTGCAGGTTTGGCTTGCCATGAGACTCCTACATGACAAGATCCAACAGCTCTCCACCCATTTGTGTCTTGGGGACAGCATGAAACCCAAGAAGGTGAGCTGGAAGAGCAGACTAACTTTTCTGGACTCATTGTTCCACCAGACTTCAATGGCTACCCAGGCTTTTCTGTGTCTGGCTTCAGAGAAATGCATACTGAAGCAGAAATGGCAGGGGACCCTTAGTAATAGTACTTGACACTAAGAGCTACAGCATTCCTCCTCACTCTCTTTCTCATACAAGGACCAAGGAAAAGCAAGTGTTGTGAAAGCTGTAAGAGAGTTGTATACGTGAATAAAGGAATGTTCACCCCTATGCCAGTTCTTCAGCTAGAATCCCACTTACAGGGATAGTTGAGGCAGGAGAAAAGGCCTTTCCTCTTTTCAAATCTTTAGAGAGTAAATATTCTAAAATCAAACTGCAGAAGAGACAGTAAACCCAGAAAAAGTCTCTGTAATTCCCAGCATTAGCATACCAAAGTCACTGGCACGAACCCAGCATTTGGAGTTTGCCTGTTCATTAACTGGATTGCTCTATTTTGACGGTGCACTGGTTTAGCACTGATATAACACCTTCACAGTCAAACGCTGTGAGCCTGGTTTGAAAGACGGTAAGCATTTCCTTCAGGTGGCCAGGCAAGCAAAGCGAAATGAAAGCTGCTGGTGGGTGACAGGAATAAAAATACAGGATAAGAGAGTGTGATATTTCTCAGAGCCACACTGGGAACGCTGCAGGAATCCTAAAGAACACATTCAAGCTGAAAGGAAAGAGGAAGAATTTTTGGCTGGAGTTGGAGAAATGATTACTGTGCAAGCACGAAGAACAGGCCTGCCTCTCTTGGAGTTTTTGGGTGTGGGTTTGGTGGTTTTTTTTGTTGTTTTGTTTTTTTTTTTTTTTTTTTTTTTTGGTTTGGTTTTTTTTTGTTTGTTTTTTTTTTTTTTTTTTTTTTGTTTGGTTTGGTTTGGGTTTTTTTGGGTTGTTTTTGTTTTGGTTTTGTTTTGGTTTTTTTTGTTTGGTTTGGTTTGGTTTTAAAGGTTTTTTTTAATGGCTCAGGGAATAGATTTGGCTGCAGGCTAATGGGAGGCAACTCCATTTTCCATCTTTTAATGCTTCTCTGTCTGTGTAACACAACCAGAAAACTTGATTTCTGCACTGGGAAATGCCACTTAAAAACTGAGTCATTGGTCCTTCATTCAGAAACCTGATCTTTGCCCAGCTATTCTCTCAAGTCATCTTTGCCAGTGAAGTCTAATTTAAACTGTATGTGTGTCTTTATCTTTTGTGAAGCAGGAAATATTAATCACTAAATCTGGTTGGTCTTACTGCTGCTTACCCCCGGGCAGCTTTTTTAGCTTATAAAAACTGGTGTCAGTTGACATTGTCATCCACATGGCTTGATGACTAAGAGCTGAAGATGGGTTATTTCCATTTTAACTAGACAATAAGGCACAGAAGCTGATAAACGCTGAGGCAGGGCAGATTTCAGCAGGGAGGTTTTATGAAATGAATTTTTCTCATTGGCCTCATACTCATCCTATCACTGAAAATAGAGCTGCCTATGCTTATCCTTTTAATGTTTTTGTTAAGAGATCTCATCAAAAGATGGGAGAAGACTGTGCAGCCAACTGAGAAAATTAAGGGGGAAAAGGCTTATTGTTATATAAATGTCCTTTCCTCCCACTTTTGCAGAGCTGCTCTTGATCCTTTCAAAGCAGTCTTCCTTCGAGAAAAGAAGATGCTGTTAGCTTGAATCATATGAAGAAGAAATTACAACAGTTAGTCTTTTATGTTAATACTTTAGTCCATTAATGCTATTATTAATTATCTAGCATAAACTGAATTCTAGAGGCTTTTCAAATAGCAAACTCCATGTCTCAGTGTATGGTGTATGGGTGGTATATGCAAGAGGATGCATGAGTTGGCATCTAATTAGGCACTGGGATGTACCTGAGGAGATCGAGGCTGAGATCCTAGCTCTGCAGCACACAGGTAAGCCTGACTAAACAAGCCTTTTAAAGTTGTTCAGTTCTCAGCTTTGAGGTCTGAGGCCTGATCTCTCCAGTGCATTACTTTTTCTGCTGGGAAAAGAGAAGCTACTATACTTTGTTGCTGTATCTTTAGATTTCAGAATGTGTCAGGAAACGAAACTTCCCATGTAGATAAGGACTACATAGCATACTGGGACATGCCCTCATTAAAGGCCTCCATGCACTGCTATGACATGATACCTCAATAAATGCATTTCTTCCTCTGCCAGAACACTTTTTGATTTTCTGTACTTGGTTCCACAAACAAGCACTGAAATTTCACCTATATTTCTAATGAGTTTGTTCCATACCTCCTTTTAAAATCCTTTTTTTTTTTTTTTTTCACTTTGAAGAATGAATATTTTAAATTAAACAGAAAAGGAAAGGGGCAAGTTGAAGTATAGAGTCAAGGCTTCCAATGCTTAGGATGAAGCTTCTTGTAATTTCCTCCATTTTGCCTCCCGTGCTTCCTTGGAAGGAAGTTCGAATGGTAAGTGAGGAAGACCTGATTCTTGATTTATCTGGATAGTACTGCAGAGGGAAATTTACTACACATAATTGCCTAAGCAGGTAATACCTTCTGCTCTCAATTGACAGATTTTCCAAGCTGATGCACTCACCTGTCCTCTAACAAAATCTCTGAAAACTGGAGACAAGTGGTTGACCTGGTCCAGCAAGTCTTCTCCATTTTTTGTGGAAGGACTGAAGTTAAGAACTTCCACAGGGTCACTGCCACACATCCACACTTCAGCGCCTCTTCAACAGAAGCAGCCATATAAACATATATCCTGTGCCTAAACTGAACATTTCTAAAGCCTTTGGGTGTATAGTGCAATTCAGAGCTTGGTTTAGCTCAAATGAAAAAGAATGGTCCTGCAAAGATGTTTAGATGTTTGGTTTGGGACACCTGCCTATAGCTGAACCACATTATAGTTTTGCTCCGGTGTCTCAGACTGCAAAGCTAATCCTCCTTTATATGTAGTTGATGCCTGTGTGCACACACAGGCAAATGAAGGGAAGTCTCTGGGGAAGGCGAGCAGTCAAGTAGGGAATCCAGCATGTTGGGAACCCACATAAAGCCCAGCTCATGAATAAATAAAGAAGTTCTGGCTTCTGATTGCACCAATTTCTTAACCTTTGGGATCATTAACAACTTCTCTCTTCCATTGGGGGGGGGTGGGGGGGGGGGAAGAAAAGCCAGCAGTTCCTGCATTTCTGAGAGACACAAGCAAAGCATTTAGCACCACAAATAAGCTCATAATTTGACAGGCAAGATGCCAGGAAAAGTGAAAGTAGATTTCTCTCTCCAAGGCCCTGAATATCTTTGTGATCCATCACTTGTTTTCCAATGCTATTTCCTTTTTATTAAGTCACAGGTTTAGGTCAAGACACTCTTCAAAATATCATGCCCTGTCTATGTGCATTTTCTTAACCTTATGGATGTTCACAGTTTCCTGCTTTGCCAGCCAAAACAGGCACGACACAGAAATGTTTACACATGTGCAGAGTAGTTGCTGAGTACCTCTCATTTTTAATTTACCTACATGTACCATCCAAGCATGTATTTTTTTTCTTATGTATAAATCCAGCATCCACAGAGCTGGCATAACAAGTATGCAAGAAGCTGTATTTGCTGTGAAATTTAGCAAAGGGAATTAGCTACAATATGTGAACAATAACTTTAGATGGCAGGGCTACAAAAAGAGCTGAGGCTGATAAAGGCCACAGGCAGGCAGAATGTTCAAGCCCCTTGAAAATGAAATAATGCTGTGTCTTCCTCAAGAGACTTCCAGACAAGGAGTCCAAAAGATTCTCAGAAGGGCTGAGGAAGTGGGTGGCATCCTGGGGTAGCATCTGCCTGCCCTGGGCTCCTTGTTGAAGAGAAGCCTTTGGGTGCTCTCGGGACTGATCTGAGAGAATAGGACCTTTGCCCATCCCCTACCAGTTCTCTGAAGAACCAGGCTTCCCAGTCACAGATAACCATACAGTCCTGAATAAACGTGATGCTTCAGCATAGTGGATGTCCCAGTGCTCACCTCATATGGTTCAGGAGAGACAGTAACATAATATGGGGCTTTGCTGCCTTTCTGTGTGACTGCTGCTGCAGCAGAGAAAGGTGATAGTTGCATCATTTGCAGCAAGTCACAGTAAGTAAAATTCTGACCAAGTATAGGGGAAACAAAAAAAAAATCAGTGTGAGAGTGGTTCAGCACTGAAGCAAGTACCCAGCAAGGCTGTGCACTCTTTATTCTTGGACAGCCAAAAAACTGGAGAGGCCTCAGCAATCTGCTCTAAATTTAAAGGGAGTAATGCTTTGAGTGGGAAGTTGGACTAAAGACCTTCAGGCCCCATCCAGTCTAAACTGTGCCATGATTCTGTGAGAGGAAAGGACAAGGCAAACCTCTTTGCCCTTGTCTTCTCCTAATATATTTCTTTTGGATTAGCACTTGACTGCTAGAAAGAAAAGGTTTGAAGGTAAGTCATCACTCAACATACACACCTGATTTTGAGGAGAAACCTATATCCCAATGTGGCAATTTTATGCCAAGTTTTCAATATTAAATGACTTGCTGAAGACCATGCAGTACATTGGCAGCAAAGCCTGACTGTGCCTTGGTGGTCTGAGCACTAATGTTTTGTAGCCAGAGGATGCAGCTTCCTTCCTCTGTCCCTCTGGGAAAAGGAGAACATTGCTCTGAGCAGCTTATGTGAGGAGCCTGTCACCATGGTGAAATGACAGTTGTGATTACCCTATGTAAACCTCCTGAAATCCACGTGTAAAGTGGCAAAAAATTAACTTTAAAATTAACCCCTACCAATCACATTAAAGGGAGAAGAATGGCATATTTAATTTTGCTTAATATCACCAGGGAGAGAATGGACTCCAGGCTTTTTCATTAATGTTTAATAAAAAAAAACTTTATTAATTTTCTTAAATAAAGAGTTTAATGTGTGACTTACACCTACTTCTTGGGTCCCAGAGGAAATCATTTTCTTTGCTATCAGCCTTTGCATTTGCTCTTGGGATTTTTTTGTTTAAGCTGTTTTTTCCTCCCCTTCTTCTTGTCAGTGAAT
This sequence comes from Scytalopus superciliaris, assembly GCA_013400415.1. Taxonomy (NCBI): domain Eukaryota; kingdom Metazoa; phylum Chordata; class Aves; order Passeriformes; family Rhinocryptidae; genus Scytalopus; species Scytalopus superciliaris. The sequence goes on from VXBX01009102.1 coordinate 34,646, forward strand.
TCCAGAGGAGTTTGCCAGGTTGCAGGACAGACATCGCTGAAGTCGGGATAGCTGCAAAAGCGAGAGCTGTATGCTGGTTGAGTTGCAAATGGTCACGGACCTATTTCCCCTGCAGGGAGTGCTGAGGGGCTTCTTCCCTTCAGGAGCCCCCCCCCCCNTCTGAGGGGCGTCCTCCCCTCCGGAGCCCCCCCCCCCCAGCTGCTCGCATGCTCGCTCCATGCAGAGAGATAGCTAGCAGAACCACGTTATAATTAATTCATTAATTAATGGTGCCACAATGAGATGCATGGCTGAGGCGACTGCTGCAGGAGTGCTTTAGGGCTCTGGGAGTAAACACAAAATCAAGTCCTGCTGCCACGCAGGCACAGCCTCATGAAAGGGGAACCGGCCGTACGCCTATGCCCATCTGCTGTCTGTGTCCCGGGGGGTGACCTGGGGATCGTGCTGGGCATCCCCTGGGCCGCACGCAGAGCTGAAGAGGGAGGGTGCAGGGAAAACCCTCATCCAAAGCCAGCACGTCCCATCGGCGAGAGGCTCTGCGCTGCCTGCGCTCCGCACTGCTCATCAGCCCAGCGCCGCCGTACTGCGCAGCGCCCGCTCAGTGCTCAGAACGGCTTCTCCTCAGCCCAGGGAAAGCACGGGCTCGCACCTCTGCCAGAGCTCGGCGTTTATTTACTCTGATGCAGGAACAGGTGGGCCGAGAGGGGAGAGGGAGGAGACGCCGCGGCCCCTCAGCGGGGCCAGGGCTGCTTCGCTGCCCCCGAGCGCTGACCGCCCCTGCGATGCCCCAGTCCGGTCCCGGCTCCTGTCTCCCCGAAATACTTCCTCGTTTTGTTGAAAAGAGGGAAAGAGCCTCATGGTGGGACACGGGTGGGGGGTGGAGGGGGAGCGAGAGAGTGGGAGACATATTTTTTTTGGATCAGTGTTAGGTTTTGTATTGCAGAATTTGTAAACGGTGTCTTGCTGCTCTGGATTTTCTTTTTCTTTTTTTCTTTTTTTTTTTTTTTTTCCCCGCCCTTGAAGGTGCGAAATTTCCTGAGTTATGGAAAACAGTAGTCAGGCTTTCAGGTCAATAAGAAATCCGTGATTGTCTAAAATGAAATCGCTGTGACTTTTCCCAGGATTAGTTTGTGATACACCACACTGAGGGAATGCATCACACACACCCTTGGAGCTGAAAGATGTTGTTCGAGGGAATAGTTCCGGATTTGCCTGCATGTAACAGTGGCTAATTTGGCCAAAAGCCTGTGACGAGCAATCACAAATGATTTCTGAAGTTGATTGTATTATTCTATCACACAGAAAAGGGAAACTACAGGTCCACTTCTCTTTCACAGGATGTGATTAATTCCCATTGATTTAATCACTGCTGTGGTGTGTGTCAGGTGGGGATGGAGCAGATTTGGAAGGAGAGAGGACCTATTAGCAGACAACCAAGCTTATCTCTAATCCTAAATTTTCGTCACTGGAAATCACTAAAAGGCCTTGGCTAAAGGATAATGTTCATACTCCCACTTTTTTCCAGCCATAAACAACAGAACATTTTATGAACAGAGTAGGGAATATGGATTGTCAAGTCAGGACTCCAAATTACTTCACTGCTTACGATAAAGCACTGCAAGTCTGGATTTGAGAGGTAGCTGGTATAATGCTGCAGGGTCTCAACAGAGCAAACAAATCTCTGTGAAAATGGAGACACCTTCCCTGTGACAGGAGTGCCACTGCTGACACAGCTGTTGGCAGTTCACAAAGCCTGTGTAATCGGTCATGGGGATAAAGGACTGAAATATTTCTAGATGCAGCATTTTCCTCCTGATTTCAGGATCACCCTACAAAGTAATATGACCAACTTCACAAATTCATCTCTTGCTTGTCCCTTGCTTCTTCTTGAGAACTATCTCCTTTCTTCAAAAAAGCAGTGTCTGTCAAGGACACCTAATCCCTATTGCTTGCTCTCAGGGGGTTCTTTCATGTGGCAAGAAAAGACCACAGCTTAGCTGAGTGAAAGCCAGCTGATGTTCTAATTTTGTTCTTCTACCTTGCTTTTGTTTTACAATCTATTTAGGATTAGAAACTTACTTAGAAAATGTAGTTCTCTTGAAATTGAGTTTCTGTCAAAAAAAAAAAAAAATCAGGACAAGGGAAAATCTTAAAAAGTTTGAGTTCTTGTTTCAGCAGTCTTTAATGGAATAGTGCTTAAAAGAAAAAAAAAAGCCATACAGTTACTTTGTTTTGACATTTTTCAAATGAAACTTTTGGACCTTCTGTGCCAAAATGGCATTTTTAATTTCAAAAGTGACCTAAACTAAAAGGAAACAAAGTTTAACAAGAGAACTAAACACCTGGAGAATGCAGTGTACATTTCCTTTTGGGTTGAACAGTTGAGTCTGAATTACCCCATCAAGGAACCCAAAATAATTTACTGTAATCAGAATGGCATTTTCCTCATGTGTCAACATAGGACAAAAATAATAAAAACATCTCTTATATGCCTTGGCTTTAAGCTGAACACATGGTTGGACAAAGTGAACATTTTTTTATTTGATTTGCAGCAGAATACTGAATGATAAAATAGCTGCCTAAGATGCTTCTAATTTCTGGGTGAGTCAAAGCAGGTCAGTTGCAAAAACACAGCAACAGCATACCCAGCCCCATAGCTTTTGGTGATGTGAGAACTATAGCCTCAGATAAGTAAAGCAAATAGTGAAAAAAATTAGTCAGCCATTAAATTTCTGAGCTGAGAGGCATTATGTCCAGTTACCAGGTCTTTTGAACTTTCTCACCGAGACATGACCCTAAGAACTTTAAATTCATCATTGAAGCCCTGTGGTACTGACCTGGTCGCCCCAGCTTCCTTGGAGCTCTTACCACATGCCCCTCAGCACTGTGGCTGCTGCCCATGTGCAATGAACTTGGGCGCTAAAAATACCCAATACAAATGCTACCACATAGCAGGAGCATTTCTTTCTCCCTATGAAATCCCTCTCTATGGATTGTGTTACCATTCCACTTCAGCCAGCACATGCTGTCTGGGATTAACTGGCCCATGAATCTGAGTCCTGACAGGGACCAGTGCAATCCCAATTCTTCCTCCACACCAGAGCTCCCTCTGAGGGCCTATGGGAGGCTCAGCCATGCTCTTTTTAGGTGCCTCTTCTGGGAATTGTTCCCTCACAGGAGTCAACATTCGTTTTACTTCACCTCCTTAGGTGTAGTCTATACTTAGCAAGAGGTGGCTGTCAATGCCCGCCCTCCCCAGTCCCAGTAGTGATTTCCCCTTCAGGCTCCCTAGAATTTGAGCTTTGTTGTAGTTTCCCTGTTTAATGCTGTCACACAAACCACCTTTCATATGAGGATTTTCCTTCTTCTTTCCCTTGGGAAGCCTTTCAAATCTTTGAGGGGATAGGAAAGGGGCTTGGTGAGGCCCCTGACAGAAGTGTGTAGATGGAGCAGGGGACAAGTGTGTAAGAAACTTAACTCTGTGTAGGTTATGCCATCCAGGCACTTTGGTTGTCACTACTTAGCCTGTAAATCCAGTGCAGTCTTACCAGCATGAGTAGAAGTTCCTTTTTTATCTGTGCATGAGGTCAACATTTGTAATGTAATCTGTTTTTGCCATTATGTGTGTATATATATATATATGTTTGTGTGTGTGTGTGTATGTATAAAAATAGCTATATAGATACATATAAACTAATGATGTTCAGCAACTCTGTGAAATTAAGAAAAAAATGTCATTATAGTAGCTTGGGAAAAAAAAAAAGTGATGCAAGACTTAGCCCTTTCAGGCTACCGTTTCCTGTTGCAACAGCTTCTGCAAACAGGGTGGCAGGAGGGATTGGGTGATTTAAAAGGTTTATGATGAGGCATGGAGCCCTTCAGCCTTGGCTGTCTGATTGAGGTGTGACTCCATGCAGCAGTGCCTGCAGTTTGTTGCCATTAGGAGCAGTTTGCTAATTGTGTTGTTTCTTCTGGACAGAGACCTCTCAGAAACTGTCAGACCCTTCATTCTGAGCTGAAGTTCCCTTTGGAAAAAAGTTTGTGAATAGAATATGGGAAAGATGGTATTTCTTTCTTCCTTCTAGTGCAGGGCCAAGGTAGACTGACACCAAGGGCAGAATGGTGCTTCCCCTGCCCAATGCAATGAGGGCTTTGGGACCCTGGATATACTTGCAACGTATTTCATGGACACTATATCACTGAACATATAAAAGAGCAGTTTATACAGCTAAAGGTTTGCTGATAGCATGGTGCCTGCAGTGAACTCACAAGGATAGCTGGATTATTAAGGGATATAAAGAGAGCCTTTTAGAAGTGTCACTCCCACACACCAGGGTACAGCAGGAGGTGCACAGTGGCAGTCTGTGTGTCTGTCACAGCAGGGACTGCTGGCACAATGGTTTCCGTTTTTGCTGCCTGTTCAGTATTATTTGTTTTATGTTGATACTGTCAGTGCACTTAAAGAGATTATATATTTTTCCCATGGCATAAACAAAATGACTTGCATTTTGCAAGGAGAGTAATGGTAATGAGAAGTCAGGCTTCAAGGGGGAATGATAGTAAGGTTGACGGCAAGGAGAAATAAATCTTGTATGCTCAACTTAGTCTTAGCTGACTGTCATTTCCTTAAATAAATTGATAAAGTCGGGTCCCCACGTTCTTACCTTATGAGGAGGGGGAGAAGAGGGAATGAGATGTGACCTTGTAGCGGGCAGCATTTTTAGTAGGTGATCTCTTACCATTAGCTTGAATCCAGCTTCAAACAAAACATGAGTTTAGTGGTTCTCCTCAGGCCCTTTGCCCTCCCCTTTCCACCTACTGTCTTGAAGCAGCCCAGAGCTAGACATGATCACAAAGACAGAGGATGATGTAAGGACTTTTCTGAAGCCAACTGGGCTTAACAGGTCACTTGGGAAGCAACCCTGGCCCTTCTCCCCCTAGCCACTGTCACCTCTCCCACCCCTTCCTCAAGTGTGTAGCTATGAGCTAGATTGAAATGGGGAGGGGGAATCATGCTATTAATAACTCTAAATCACTGTTCCCTGAAAGATGGTGAGCATTTGTTTATCCTTTGTTCCTAGGGGACAATATACTGTATGTTACAGCCATTTGTTGTTTGGGGTTTTTTTTCCCACCCAAATAGAGAACAGTGACAGCTGAGCTGCTGTATGAGAATAGCATTAAAATGTGTAATGCACCATAAATAAACAGAAATAGACAGCCAGGAAGCTGTGGTAATCACTGCTTTGATGTAGCATGAATTATGATGTGTGTATATATGTGAGCGAGTGTGCGGGGGTGGGGTTTCAGGGCTTCATGTTTCTGGCTGTGCTTGTTTTGACTCAGCTGCTGTTGCTCTGGGAAGAGAGTGAGCCCAGCCTGTCATTTATGTATCTTCACCTTCGCACTAACAGCTGTGCATGTCCTTTGACTCACAGGAAAGGGATCTCAACCTCCACCGCGTGTTCCCTTGGAGTCCCTCCCTCCTCCTCGATGCCCCCTCTGCCCCTTGGCTTTCTCCCAGAAGTGGGTCACTCCTCCTGCCACCTAGAGAGGATCCTGTTAAAGCCTGGACTTCAGCGTCACTTTCCAGAAGTAGCTGATTTATGTTTCTTGGTCTACATTAGGCTTTCGTTTTGGATTCCCCCCCNATGGTTGTGTTAACACAGGCAGGTGAGGTTATTAACAACTTGGCGTCATGGTTCCCTCAAGATACTGAAATTAAAAAGGTGGCTGTTGCAGCTTAGTGTTCTGAAATCAGTAACATACCCACAGTAGGTGGAAAGAGGAAAGCCAGTAGAAAAAAGTGTAGCACGGGTGTCTTCTTGTTGATTATCTCCTATCGGCTTCCCAGAGACTGCTTTAGCTGGCACAGCAAGCTGCTTGTTTGAAATTAGCTTCTACCCATCCCTGCTACAGCGGCAAGACAGCTTATTAAAACAGCCTAGCTTTCTTTTTGTGCTCTTTGCATTAACGGTTTACCTGGAGCCAATAGTCTCCCTCTGAAAAACTTGTTTGGTCTGAATAGCCACAAATGAGTCTAACAGTGCTTAAGTGCTGCTCGGGTTCAATGAATTCTCTGACCTTATGATAATTTAGGTGTCACAGGGCAGCAATAAATGCCAAAAACTGCCTTCCAGCCTGTAACTAGCTGCATAACCACCGCAGAGCGCTGCGGTGCTCAGCCAGCCTGCGAGGCCAATTAATGAGCCTGGAGCAGCAGAGTCCCTCCGGACCCGCGTCCATCCACGCCCTCTCGCGGCTCCCGGCCGGACAGCGGCCGCTGTACATCATCCCTCCGGGCTCCTGCTCTCCACCCTGCAGGGAAAATATCAACTAAAAGGTTCGTTCTTCTATTACAAGAAGCGCCATTTCCTAGTTGGGACGAGGCAGGGAAAACGCAGGGCTTGGCTCTGCTGGCAAGCAGTTTTCTCAAGCAAGAAAAAGGTTTAAGAACCCAGAACTGGGAGTGCTTAAACACTTGAAAATTTTTCAGCCAAGTCAGTCAAGGCTGACCGGCTTAAGTAGTCATAATAAACTGCTGAGCACGAGTGAAATTTTCTTGAAATGGTGATGTATTGACATAACCAAAGACCACACAAAAATTATCTGAGTGGAGTGGGTTTTAGGTAGGCAATTTCAATGGGAAGTTGGTGTCTAAATACCTCCAAGCATCCAGAGGTATATTTTCCTTGGGTTTTTTTTTACCTAATACAGTTGCAATTTATTTCATTATCATTTTAGCAGAGGGAAGGTCGTATATTGAAGTCTTTCTGCATATAGGGACTGCAATGCAAAAAGCAACAGGGAGCCCTGCTTCTTTTCACTGAGGAATAAAGATGCACCTTGGTGGAGCTGAGTTAAGGCTGTAACAAATCTATTCCCGACTCAGCAAGGAATTGAGGGATGTGTTTAACTTTATTCATAAACTTTAAGAAGTTTGTGAAACAGATGAAGCTTTGTTGCTGTGCAGCATAGTTGCACACTAATGGATGCATTAAAAAATGCTGTCACAGCGCACGTATATTGCCACACATAGTAATTAGTCAAATTGCAAGACAATTATCATTCCAAGGCTGAGATTGCTGACTTGCGCTTGCTTCACAAATGCTGGAAACATCTTCCTCATTCAGAACTAGCAGGCCTAATTCTGTATTATGTTGTAGACCCATTGCCCTCCAGCAACACAAAAGGCCTGAAGAGGCTAGAAATAGCCTCCGGGGAGCAATCTCTGACATAAGATGTTCATCCCAGCCCATCTGTTGGCATACCACAGCTCCTCAACACTAGCTCACTCCAACTGTCTCATAAACCTCTGCCCGAGGCCCTTGCTGGGAAGGGGCCATGTGTTTGACACGTGCAAGCAGAGAGAACTGCTTAGCAGTAGCTCAAAAGCAGCTTATTGTCCTAGGGGCTAAATTAAACTCAGTTCAGAAGATAATAATAATTCATGAATCGTCTCTTTCCTCACTCCTGTCCTCCAAATAGCATCTCCTTCTTCCTTTCTGTTTGCTGGCTGTCTCCCAAGAGAGTCTTGCTAGTCCTGCAGAAAGGTTGAGTTGGAGCAGGGACACAGTGCATGACCAGGCAAGGAGACAGTGATGGTTTATTTTGGAGATGGTAATAAGCAGGAGTGGGAAGGGAAAAGCAGACTACGGTTCCTTCATTTCAGTGACCAGCTCCCTTCCCAGAATGGCAGGATGAACCCTGGGAAGTCCATAGTGAGCCTCTCTCTCTTTCTGGAGACAGCACAGTAAAGTGGGATGTGTCTGCCTGCATCCTGGTGTGCCAGCTCACAAGTGAAGAGAAAGAGGGTTTTGGGCAAGAGGTGGAACTCATTGTTTTGCAGAGCTACCAACATCTCCCTGGCTTTTGCTCAGAACAAAAATACTGTCCTGTTTGGTCTTTCAAGTTGTCTGTGGCTCTGTTTTCCAGTGGGAATGGAGCTGATTGGTCTCTCCCACCCTGTGGCCATGATGGCGCTGAACTTTTCAACCCTGTTGCTGAAGAGCAGAGCAGAAGGTTGCCCCACTGCCCACCTGCCGAGCACCAATAGTTCAGATGCTGGGTACCCTCTTCTTCTCTTCCTTTGTTTGGATATTGCTCTCAACATAAATCCTGCTGCTGTTGTGCACAGTATTTTCAAAATAAAAATTATGTAAGCAAGAGAAGTATCCACTGCCCTTGACTTGAGATTACCTTTCTCTTTTTGTAGAGATTGGACTTGATAAAGTAACAATACAAAATGGCTTCTCCTAAGTCATATCTCCTTTCTTATTAGCTTTAGAGGCTCAAACCAGCCAAGACGACCATGAGAGTTTTTAATGCTCTTTCTTGATCAGAGAAAAAAATGAACATGTGGGGATTCTGCAGTGCAAGAGTTATTTGACAATGCAAGCCTGACTGTAATAAATTATTCTGCTAATTTCTGCAAGTATTTAAAGCATGCATAAAGCAGCCCAAATGTCAGCATATCCAGACTTTTTGGAGCTTTTAATTTCTTTTACATTGCAGAAGAAAAATAGATTTTTTTTAAATGAAAAGTTATTGACACTTCTTACTAGCTGAAATTAATGGGAGGTTTGTCATTGTCTTAAATGAAGTCAGAATCACACCACTGCAGTCCTGTTTAGTGTCATAAAATTGTCAAGCTGCCAGTTTCCTGTTGGCATGTTAATGGCTTTTTTTTTAAATGATATTTAAAGCAGATAAATTATTTGTATAGTGATTTATTTTACTTTGCAATTAATTGCAGTCATTGGAATGTGTTTTATCTTACACTGGGGGTTTATTTTACATGCTGAGGCCATTATATTTTCATTTTTTGTGGTGTTTGAGAGCTTTCCATTTGTCTAAAAGATGTAAGTATGCGAGCAAATGACTGCATGCAAATTCAGTGTTATGTTTTCAGACAGTTTATGACATTCAGTCAGTGTCTTTGCTGAGTAGAGGTTTACGTTTTAGTTGGTTTTTTTTTTTTTTTTTAATCTTCTGATACATTATTGCTAGGATTTCAGATAAATCCAGTATTATTGCACTCCGCATTTTTTGTTCATATTTCTTGTGTGGGTTTTTCTTTTTTTCATTTTCAGGGAATAACAAGAAAGAAATGTGTATATTAAACCATGGTGCATTATGAAACATATCACACTTGCTTGAATATACTGCTAGCATGAAAATATTAGTAGTTATAAATCCATCTCCAGGAAAAATTACTATATTTCTCTGCATTCAACCAGCTGTTCATTAAATGGAAGGATACTTTCTCTAAATTGTCTAAATGTAATGGCTTTGAAGCAGCATTCTTCCAGTTGTTAACCTAGCTCTCAGCATAAAGTCTTTTCTACTGTTCATGTGCATGAGAATGAAATCTGTATTCACACAGAGAGCTAAACCAAGAGTGATATTCGTTTTCCTCTGAAGATGTGTTCTCCCACCTTTTAGATGCTTCTGACGTGTGGAAATGTGTGTGAACCACAGAAATTGACAAAGCAGCCAAAACTCCAGATTTCTGGTATTTCTCAGTCCTGCATATTTTACAGGGTTTCTTGTGGTCCTGAACTTTACAGAAGCTTGGCTATGTTTGCTGCGAATACCTGAATCTAGGAAAGCTAGAAAGCATGAAAAATAAAATGTGCTGCCCCTTGAGTAACCATTTATAATATACAGAGAGAAATAGAGCATTCCAGGCATTACATTGTGGGGCAGCTTTACTAGAGGTCCTGGTGAATGGAGTGACTGACCTTAGAATTATGTCAATAGCATTGGCATTGCAATCCTGTTCAGGCTGCACTGGGCAAAGAGCTATACCTCCACCTAATCAGACAGCTCACCTAGTATAACTGAAAGCATTTATACTGATGCATGTGACACAAGTGAGAAGACACTCCTAGTTCTGGCTGTCAGTATCCCATCTATAGTCAGTCTAGTGTCTGGGTTTTAATTCCTTAAACAATGTGAGAGTTTTCATGGTATTTTTATAATGAGTATTATTGAGTGACAATTTACCCCCAAAAGTGAGATTAGCATTTATTCAGAAACACTTTTCTATTTAGCTGTTTTAAAATGAAGACATAAATTAATAGATAAGCTTGTTAACAACTCTGAAATGTAATTAGTTTGTTGATGTAAATTGTTACTCAGGAGGAAATTCAGGTCTCCAAAATAGCTGCAGTTTTAGTTGCTGACTGTCACAGTGCTTTAAATAAGTTATTTCCACAAGTTCCATGAAGCAGCTTGTAGATGCTTTTATTTAATGTCATTATTTTATATTTTTCTGATGGTAACATTTGCTTTTCTTTCATGAGACAACTTCTCTCAGACATTGGATATCTGGGAAAATCTGAAAGAAAGACTGAAAAAAAAGAACCCTGAAAGCACCCGCTTATCAAACCTATATCATAGGGTTAAAATTCAGAGATGATAATATACTTTGTTGAAAAGTTCTTGACTCCAAGCTTTGGCAGATAGAAATAGTAATTTCTATATAATAAAGGAAGTTTAGCCACATGACAGCAACTGATGTTTGAATGCTGAACAAATGAATCATCTCTGAGTTATAGAAATTAAAAGTTGATCATTCAAATGCCAGTTATTTTATTTGACTCATGTAGTTTGTGGCCATTACTATCCATTTCAGCTGACTGGCAAATGTTTATTTACTTTAGCATCATGTCCCCAGTGCAGCACTAAACAGTATCAGCACACTACTGTGTCTAGCAGCAAAAACCACCTACACTGTAATTAGAGGTGTCATTGCAGAGACACCTCTGGTGCAGTTAGCCTGGGTGCCACTAGAAGGATGCTGTGCAGTATAGTCCTTAGTGTATAACAGCTGCCTCAGCAAGTACTCATAATTTCTAGGCAGATCTGTCCAGTTTATCCTGAACTCCCAGTGCCAGAGTGTGCTGCTCCCACTGCCCAAGCTGGTTTCCTCAGTTACAGTAAAAATATATCTGTACCTGCTGAAATCATGACTCTTGCCTCTGTGAGCATGCCTACAGAAACAGGGATGCACCAACCCTCCCTTGCTCAAGCAAGATTTGCAAAATTTATGTAGTGGAGACTGCTGGGGAAGGAAGTTTTCTGTCAATGGAAAGAACAAAACATAGAAGCAGAAATGCAGGTGCAGGAACTGCAGCCTCACCTGTGCTCTGGGGAGTACAGTGACCTCCCAGCTGTCCATACTAGCTCTCTCGGTGACTTACACACTGACAACGTGGTTCTGCAGATCCTTGTTTGTGCATACAGTTCAGTTGCCTCAAATGAGACTGCTTGCATACAGGGTGGGATTTTCTTGATACAGACAGCTAAACTTTAGGAACTGAATGGGATCCAAACTTGCATAAGACAGATACAGTCAAATGTCCAATGAAATGGTGTAAACTCAATTGATGCTCTTAGCTGTTGAGAACTTTCTATGAGAGTGGAAGGGAAAGGCATGGAAATTACTTGTTCTTTTTAAAAATGATTATTTATTATTCATTGTTTTTGTTTTATTACTAGTAGAATATAAGGTGAAATAAATGATTCAGCTCAACTTCCGTTATCACTGCAATCCTTTCTTAGGCTCACTAGTGGTATAATTTATGCTTGTTTCTCCATTTACTGCAATTGGCCTTTATCAGAATTCAGACTATACTTTGCTGACTGATTCTGATAGCTGGAAATAAGACAAGGAGGATGTTTTTAAAGTAGATTATTACAGGGAAAAGAAAGAATTTCTATCACCATGATGGTATTTGCAAAGGGGATCTAATTTTTTTTCAAACAATAACTGCTTAATCCTCTCACCTCTATGAATATTTATGAACACAAGAATCCAAGTTACCTTTCCTGTCACCCCAGAAGACAAACATGTTGATAAGGAAATATGAAATAGAAAAGCAGTTTTGACTTGAGAATTTCTCCCCTTAGTCAAACACATGCAGAGAAGCAGCAATGAAAACAACTTAAATAATAAGCTTAACTTTATAAGCTTCAATGTCAGGGTCATATCTCTGCCTGGTGCTGGAGGGATAGTATTCGAGGGTGACAGAAGAGCATGCTGATCTATTCTGGTCTTAAAAATCTATGAAATCAGGTCTCTCAGCTCTAGAAAAGTGCAGCCTTTTTCTCTGAAGCAGCCAGGACTGCAGAAAATCATGTCAGACCAAGTCCTTTCAGGGTGCCTTGAAGGGCCTTGAGGGAACTGTGGTAACACCACAGTGGTTCAGTCAGTGGGAGTACTGCTAACATGACGCTTGCAGAGTTCAAAGTGGCCTGGAGAGGCAACACAAGTAGTAGTTCTGAGTATTTTGCAAAACTTTCCTACCCCAGCTGCTCTTGGCAGGAGTTGGGTAAGTGGTCTGGCTGTGAAGCTTCAAGTTGTCCTTGGGCATGTTCATATTTATACTTACTTGCATCTGAATTTGTTGCTCTGAAAAATATGGAGATTCATGCAAACCTTAGACTCCCAGCCCAGGATAAAGAGGGAACTGTCAGCATGGTGTGGACTGATATGACCAGCCACATGTTGGGGAGGAGAGGCTGTGTGGCTCCTGTCCCAGGCTCTGCACTAAGAGCAAGCACCTCCTGACAAACGGTGGCTGGCCACCTCCTTCCTCCTGGCAAGGCACAGGTTTGCAGACATTGTCCCCAAGCAACAGGAGATGAGCTGAGCCACATGAAATTTGGCCAATTCAGGTGATATAGCACTTTGCTGCTGCAGGGTTCATTATGAATCTCACAGCCCATCTGGACTTAGAAGATAAACAAGAGAATTCATTAAAAGCATTGGCTTATTAAGTGTGACTTACCTACCTTCAAGATTTAGTCTACTTCATTTGTTGCTAATCATAGGTAATTGTAGATGATAAAGGAAATGAAAGTTATCAGTTTTCCAGATACTGGGTAACTGTCCTTGTGTCTTAGCTTAACTTTTTTTAGATTTGTATGTTCTGATTTACAGTTATATACAATATCTTTTTTTTTCCTATTTCTTTTTTTTCAACTGTGTTGTCAAAAACACAGGAAAGCAATTTTATTTCCAAGGACCCTACACGGCAAATTTCAAATCTTAGTTCTCTTCCAGTAGCAGTAAGATCTCTGGAGTCTGGGGTACAAATCCAAGAGTCAATAAATAGGTGGTTGTTGGAACAGCTGATCTCAAACCCCCAAAAGGAGGAAAAAATTAATATTTCTTCTGAAGCAGTGCGTGGGTGCTGTAAATATTTATGTCATCTGAGCAGGACAAAAATTATGAAAAAAGTTAATCATGTGTAAGCTATGAAAATGGAAAACTATGTGAAAGTGAAGTAGTTAAAAGGACTGGCAAAATAATTAAATGCGTAAAAGTCAGCATGTTTAGACAACAGAATAGGAAAGACTATTAAAAATAAAATACTCATCCATTTAAATGTGGAAGTCCTGTCCAAATGAGGAAAATAAAAGCCATGTTAAACTCATCCTGTTGAACACAGAACTCTAATGAGGCAAGCAAAAAAAAAAAAAATATTTTGAAGACCAACTTCCTACAGGCATAAAAGTGACTAATAAGAACTTTCTCAGAAACAGGAAGCCTTTTGGAAAGTCAGAGGGCTGAGAGATGATTGAGGTGCAAATGGGATACTCCAGGAAGCCAGGGCTATGGCAGGAAGCTAAACGAATTATTTGCATCAATGTTCTCTTCAGAAGAGGTCATGAAGGTTTCCACACCTGAACTGTTCTTTACAGGGACAAGCCTGAAGAGCAGTCTGAAATCGAACTGTCAACAGAAAAGATTTTCAGAGCAATTCAATAAAATTAACAGTAGCAAATCTCAAGGACCAGGTAGCATTCAACCAAGCATTCTAAAGAAGCTAAAATATGAGACTGTTAAAGTACTAATTTCTGAAATTACTCTTGAAAGCAGAGAAATAGAAAGTGACAAATGTGCTGCTATTAAAAAAAAAAAAAAAGTTTAAAGAGCAGAACTGAAAAACTACTGACCAGTAAAATTGATCTCTGTACCAGACAAATTGGTAGAGATTATAGAAAATAGAATTGGTAAACACATAATTTTGTAGGGAGAAAATGTGCTTCACAAATCCATTAGCATCCTTTGAAGGAGTTAATGAGAATCAGGCTAAGGGCATGCTGCCTGATATACAGTGGACTTGGGTTTTCAAAAAATGATTCACATCACCAAAGAGCCTTAAAGAAATTAAATGGTCATGGGATAAAAGGGAGGTCCCCTCACATGGTTTAATACATGGCTAGAAGAAAAGAAACAAAGATTAAGGATAAACTACCATCCTTGCAAAGTGGAGAAATAGGGACTGATTTAATCCCACATGGCCCCTGCTGGGACCCATGTTGTTCTGAATTAGATTTGATACAGGAATGGGGATGGAGCCAGGCTATGCTCCAGCTTTGTAGCTTTCAACAGTTTACTTTGATCAGGAAAACAATTTAATTTGAGTACAGACTGAACATCTTGGTGCATAGGCCTTTATGACCAGGAGACCATTGCCAGGGCTGTCTTGTTGAGACATTGTGGTTTGGCAAGCAGACTTGCAGAGAAAGGAAGACAGTCTCTCTTTCTTTTCTTTTTTCTCTTTTCTTTTCTTTTCTTTTCTTTTCTTTTCTTTTCTTTTCTTTTCTTTTCTTTTCTTTTCTTTTCTTTTCTTTTCTTTTCTTTTCTTTTCTTTTCTTTTCTTTTCTTTTCTTTTCTTTTCTTTTCTTTTCTTTTCTTTTCTTTTCTTTTTTTCTTTTCTTTTCTTTTCTTTTCTTTTCTTATTTCTTTCTTTCCTTCCTTCCTTCTTTCTTTTCTTTCTTTCTTTGTTTCTTTCTTTCTTTCTTTCTTTCTTTCTTTCTTTCTTTCTTTCTTTCTTTCTTTCTTTCTTTCTTTCTTTCTTTCTTTCTCTTTTCTCTCTTTCTTTCGTTAGAAGTTGTAATAATGGCAGGCATCAGGGAATATGTTGTGTATGCCTCAGACTTACAGCTGGCAGATATTCCTTGTGTGTATGTCAAGCAAATTAAATGCTAATATTGGCCCACCACCAGCAAAGATACGTGTTGATTTAGGATGAGAGAAAAGAAGCAATCTGCCAATCTGTAGGCCATGATGTCAGAATTATGATACTACAAGAAAAAGCAACTTTTTATCATTGAAACATCAGATTTTCCCAAAGTGTCACACTCATGTCGTTTTATTACCCTCTTGTATGGTTCCAAGCACTCTTTATGTTAAATTTGGCTATCTGAGAAATCTAGGTAACTTTTTGCTGTAGCTATATGGAGATAATTGTCAAAAGCTAAGTGTATACAAACAAAAGTTATTTTCTCTGCTTTAATTAGTGAGCCTTTTCAGACACTCTCAATCCTCAACTCATGAGAACCTTAGGGCAAAACCAACCTTTGTATTGGCAGGTACACATCTATGTTCTTTCTTTGATATTAAATAACTGTAACATTTCTCCTTTAGAGATGTTATGGTCCCATTAAATGAGATGCTGTTTCAAAGCTTATCTTTCAAATAAACTGCACTATAACTGTTGCAAACAATGATCGTAACTCTGAACTATTAATCTATTCACAACATGTACTGATGATACTATATTTTTAAGACTTTTGCTTGCATAATAGCTGTTTTGGGGCATGTTAGTGTTGTTATGTAATTTTTACTTCCAAGTAATATAGCAACCTATCAGAAAGTCTCTTGTGTAAGAAATACCTATAATCTCAATTTCAGTGGAGCCATGAGTAAAGAACAGGTAAATACACCTTTGTATGGTTTGGTAAAGGTTTCATGCATATACACTTTCATACCTTCATATATATTGCACATCTTGGGCAGTGGGACAGGGTGCAGGGTATATGACAGGTACTAGACATGTGCATTGTGTAATATGACTGGGAAAACTCATGTATGGGGAATTAATGACTTACAGACATGAAATTAATGAAATTCCCTAGCAACCACAGCACAAAATTGTCATAAAAACTGTAAAAATCTACTTTCCCACTCTTACCATGACGAGGAAGTTAATGGAATTGATTAATTTAATTAGATTGTCTGACTGTGTTCTTCGGCACTGCCTTGTGCTTTGTGGAATATCAGGCACTACCATCAAATAGCTCCAAGCTCTTGTTGGAGCAAATCAGTTCACATCAGTTGACATGAACAGTGCTATGAAAGGTTACACCATTGAAATGTGGAGTTAATGTGCAAGGCAATGCCAATCTGATCTGACATGGTTTATAGTGATGGTGAGCAGCTGTCAACAAGGGTGCAAGTGCATGGAGACAGAAAGCCTGGAACATCCACCAGATTCTTCTTTTAGAAGAATCTTCATTTTGTACTGATTCAGTGAAACTGCTTGCATTTGCAAGGATACCAAGGAAAAACTAGGTCAAGTAGCACAATATTGTCCCTGAATTTCCACTGACATGTGTAGAATTATACCCACTTCTTACAGGGCTAAATTCAGCCCATTATTGTTTCTGATGCATTTTGCATAAAATGAATTAATCAGTTGACAGGTTTAGAGTAGGAAGAGGGTAAAAAAAAAAACAAGAAAGAATCTGTTTCGTGATGTTCCTGAGTTTACTTTAGGCTGAGGGGAACTTCTGGGAAGTCTCTTTCTATCTTTGTTTTGTTTATATAGTCTTCCACAGACACCTGTAGTCAGGCATTGTTGATAACATGATGCTGGAGGAGCTAAATTTTGGGTTGAGCTGTTAAGGACATTGCTATATGTATGGTGAAAGGGCAACACCATTCCGCCACACACATTTCTGCATCAAGATGAGGTTTCTAAACCCATGTAATTTCATTCAATTCTGCTTATCTTTTTGAGAGATTAGGGAACTAAAAAACTAACTAAAGCAAACAGCTGCCTGAACTGATACCACATGGCTGAATTTTTCACCCTTCTTCTTCTCTTAGTATATTTGTTAATTCTTGTCCTAGTAAGACTAGAAATGAAGCTCAGCCCCACCAGTGGGAAATGAGAGTAAGCATTGAGCCTGTAGAAGATAGACTGTGTCTAGGGAACAGAACATTTCTTCTCCTTGGACACTGCCATTACCATCTGTGGGATGAGGTAAACAGGTAATAAGTACAAATCTTCATTAATGTAACCATAAAGTTTTACAGTTACAATTGAAAAGGTCAAGCAGCGCAAAAATCAAGGCTTCTCTAGCAATCTTTAACTTGGCTGCATTCCACAGCTAGAGTATTTTCATTTCTTTTTTATGCTGTTAAATGTGTCATGTAATATATTCCTCTTTGATGCTAAATGTGTATGATAAGTATACAGGGCATGAATTGTGGTAGAAATAACTGTTGCCATGGGAACTTTAACTTTTGCATATGCCAAGTTTGAATATGTAATATGCAATCATAAGACTGCAATGAATGGGGGAATGTCACGTCCCTCTGACCTGTCTCTTTGGAGCAATTCCTTTCTATGTACCTCCCAGCCAGCTCCATGCTAGATCAGCACATCTGATCAGCAGCAGGCCCCTACACCAGGGTGGAGAAACACTGGCCTGTTCTTCTGCCATGGTGATTTTTCAGAGAGGCCAGTGAGTTCATTCCTGATACTGCACACTTCCAGGTAAGCCTCTGGAGGCTTGCAAGAATGATCAGATCTGGCCTATGTTGCCTTGTTCAACAAGTTCAGTAACACGTGTTTAGCAACACTTATCAGTTCTTTGGCAATTACTGATGCATTTTCCCTTAGCCACTCACAACTACAGAGTTACAGAACTACAAACCATCATATTTTATGTTGCAAAGAACCAGGATATTTATTGTATTGTAACTTCTGGACCCAGCCAAAACCTGGAACCCTACTGCAGGGGTTTGAACAAAGTTATTTGTTCCCTGAGCATTTATGCCTTCAATTTGCTAGAGAAATACACTCCACAGAAGCATTATTCTTTAGGCCCTTTTCCCAGCCTAGACCTAAAATGGGAATTGCTGTCTTGCTGAAATTCTAGCATAGTGCTCTTTGTTTACTCCTTAAAACCTGAAATATCAAAAGCATGAAATAAGAACTGCAGAGTGAAACATCTGTTTGTAGATAACAAAACTGTTCATTTAGTCAGCCTCTGAAGAGGCACAACACCTTGTGGGGATTTTTTTCCAGTACCCTGTATTTTTTCACTTTCCTGTGGTCTGAAATCTCTGGCTGAAATATTGCTTCTGATGGATCTCAGTTCATAGTGGGGAGAAGCACAAACTCGGTGTCCATTGCAGAGTCCTGTGGGCATCTTATGATGAAAGATTCAAGCAGAAGTGATATAGGAATACAATTTCCAGGGGAAATGCCCAGACACTGTTGAGACATTTTGATAGGGTCTGTGAGGTAGCTGGGATGGCTCCACCAACCTCTGTGTATATGAACCACTTCATTCTCACCAGTTTTCTGTCCAGTGATTTTTCACAATATTAAATTTAGAAGAAAGGCAGGGCAAGGGAAGGTGGGGAGAGACAGAAGGAAGGAAGGAAAGAAAAAAAAGAAGGCAAGAAAGTTACTTCAGTCTCTTCTCCATAATACACATAATTCTAAAAGGAAAGTGACAATCAACAGAAGTTGAAAGGTAGCTCCCCAATAACAACCTTGTGTGTGCCATCACTTGATGAACAGTGTTTGTTCTTTCTCTCTTGGGATGATCACCCATGCCAAATATTCTGGCATGTTCCTGAGCCTGCTGTCCAAATAATATTCACTTACTAACAGGAACATTTGTCTGTGGGTAATGCTCTAAGTTATACTGCTGGGGTTTGTAGGGCATGAGAATTTTCAGTGCTGGAAAGAGCATAAAAGGCCACCTCCTTTCTCTGCAGGCAAGCAAGGACTCTGCATTCTCCCCATGTGGGCTCTTCTTTGTCTTTAGTTCAGAGATTGTCTTAGATCCAAGTCTACCAAACAAAAGCTGTTTATCTCACCTTTAAATAGAGGGATTACGGAGGAGAAGTTGAGGCTGAGTAACTGATCTCTCATTTGAGCAGCTGAGGGGGATAATGCTTCAGATGAAACAAATTTGAAGGAAGAAGGGAAGAAAAATTGCCAAGCTGAAGATTAATGCAGAGCCATAGCTCCAAGCATCATGGCTGACATTTGACTCATCATTCATAGTTATTTGTATCTGTATAAAAAGGGAGCACAAATAAATAGCAATTTTAATTCCCTCTGCAGTAGCAAACCAACTTTTCCTCTAAAAGGGTTCACCATAAGGCAAACTTGCTTAAGAACATTAAAAAGAAGAAAAATACCTTTGTTGGTGTTGACATCTTTATCTTTTGTCTTTCCACAGCCCCACAACAAATGTTTTAGTTTTCTGTTAGTAACATATATTGCTTCCTACTTATGGTGGATACCTTGAAATTAAATGGGTTGCAGTTACATTCTTGGAATTACCCTCCCTAGAACAATTCTCTTCAAGGAATACTGTAGAACAGGTCCCAGATTAGTACAAAGAAATACTCAGCAGGATTCAGATATTACATCTGTGCAAAGGTAATTTCAAACAGCCCTTTAATTTTTCTCAGTCCTTGGTGGTTTATGCTGATATCCTGAATAATATCTTTCATCTTCACTGGTAGAACACAAGACAAGAATGCTGATGGGCAGTCTGGGCTTCCTGAAGGAGATTTGGTGGCTCCTGGGTTTCCCTGAGACACAGGCACATGTATCTTTTCCCTCTGTCTGACCATATCCTCTCTTTAATCTCTGCTAGGGGAGTCTATGGGTTATCTCAGCATTAGTGTGCTCACAAAGGGTTTTCCTACAGTGGTACAACCTTCCTTAATCGCTTTGTTCCTTGGGCTAGCTGAGAGATGGAAATTAGTCTTTTCCTTTAGAGTACACTAACACTGAAAGCAGTTTCCTGGCATGATCACTGTTTTGACTCTGAAATGGGTATATTGTTAAAGATCCTATGGATCAAGAGTCCTGTAAATAAGAGAAACCAGACTCTGGAGGAGCTTGTTTCTGCCCTCTAACCCACAGTGTTTAGTGCTTGGAACTGTAACTGCTGAAGACACCTTTTCACTATAGCAACACATGGAATTGGGCCTGACTCTGCTTTAAGCTGGTGCAATTTCAAGGAGACAATCCTGATTTATACTCAGGTAACTGAGAGGAAAATCAGTTCTATTATATCCATAAGAGTGCTCGTATTTTAAAAGGGCTAGAGTTTTAAACTGTCTATTCAGCCAAGACAAATAGATTTTCTTGTCACCCATACTCACAGCCCATGACAGCTCAGAGATCTTTTAGATGGATTTTTGAGTTGGAGGAGGATAGGAACAGGCTATGAAAACACCGCAGTGTCTTTCTGGTATTTTACCTTTTCCTCTGGTCTTCTTAATATCATCATAATCTGGGAAAGAAACAGCAGTGCACAGCATGAGTAGCATTTTGATGTCATGCAGGCTACCAAGGAAGTGGAAGATACAGCTTAGTTCAAGTGCCAGACATGCATCGGCAAGATTAATTTACAGCAAAGTCAGAAATCTGAGTAGGTTTGAGTTATGCTTCTCCATAGTACAAAAAGAAATATTGCACTATGAAAATTGATGTGGCATATTGCAGAGGTGAAAGAAAAAAACAGTTTTGTCCTACTTTAGAGATAGCATCAGAGTCTAGTATTAGGCCAAGCTAGCATGAATATCTAACACTGATGTTAGAAGAGAAAGATATTTATCTTCACAAGTCAGGCTAAATTCTTCTTTTCTTAATTGCTATGGGGAAATACACCTGTTTTACACGTGAACCAATAAAAGCCAGATGAAATCCTTTTCAGCATACAAGAAGAGACGAGACACAGAACACTCTGCAAAGCAAAAGGAGAGTGCAAAGTAATTTTCACCACCAAAACACATTTTCCCCTCCAGTATGAAACAGTGGGGAACAGCAATCAAAATTGATTGTTCCAGTTAAAATTCTACCTCACGATGTTACTGAAAAAGTAGCATGATGAGCTTAGCTTTTCTACAGTGTGTCACAGAAAATATAGACAGGAGCCTGTTAAGATTAAAGAGTTCCTTGGCACAACATACATTTTCTTGATTTACTGTGCATCATTAAACTTTCTTTTTTAATGATGCTTTGTTTATTTCATGGGTAAGCCATTAAATTTAAATTACATCTTGAAGGAAGTTTACTTCATTTGGGTCTTACTGTGGAAACCTCTCATTATCTGTGTTTGTATTTCTAATGTGGATTAATGGGTCAGATCTTAATAGCTGGTCAGACAGGTGAGATAACCATAGGTGCATCAATAGCACTATACTTTGCTTTAGCAGTCCACTTCTATCTTTTCTCTGCAGAAGCTCGAAATAGTTATGTAGATATGTAAATCAGGGTGATAAAATGATAGAAAACCATTTTTTTTCCTCCAGCTCCTGAGCCATACTTTTATGTTTTATTGCTGATTACAGTGATGTTAAATAGTCAGTAAAACAAGTATATCTGCATCACACAGTGCATAAACAGAATTTTGGTTGACTGTCTGAAATATTTAAAATTTTTCAGTGGCATAGTTAAAATGGTACCCTTTCTTAGGAATTTATTTCCTTTTTTAACTTTTCAATGGCAATGATTTTTATTAGTAACAGACTAGAGCTGTGTAATCAAATTCATTACACTGAAGTAGAAAGTCTTTATTTGCCATTAATTTGGAAAGAAATTGTGTCACTAAGTCTCTCTCTTCCTTCATTGAAAGATAAGCACTTTGTAACATTTAATAAAGTGCAAAGGGGAGTTCTCAATTGAAGGTCTTGTGCCATTCTTGAAAGTCTTTGAAACACCATCACAGTTTCTCTGATCAGTTTCTGACTTACACCCCCTGAGAATTCTCCTTCTCCTCCTTCCACCCTTAGCTTAGGATTTGCCTTATGCAAGTAGGACAGCAAATATGCCTAGTTCAAAAATGAAAGCAGTTTTTATCTTGTTTTGACAATTGTCTTTCTAGCATAAGCTCGTTCAAACCCTAACTGGGTTTTCAGAAGCAGGTGATGGAAATGGCTTGTGATTCATGGCCGTGCTTTGTTACCTTCCAAAGCATTTGTGCTTGTAAGCTCTACTGTTGCTGGCTACATTAGTGGATTCGAGGTGACCTTTGTGATAATGCTAGGATTTCATTTTAACTTGCCTGTAATTGTTATTTATTTTAATGTTTTACTGTTTGCTGAAAGTCCAGTAAGATTTTGCATTATAAAGGTAAACCTTTCTCTACCATTATATGGCATTATTGTGTAAAGAAGAAAGAGCATTGCAAGGTTTCCTTCCAGGGTACATAAAACTGTTGAACAGGACTGCATGTGGACTAATTATTTCCTTTGATACCTAGCCAGGATGTCAACTCAGCCTCAGCAAGTCAACGCCTCTGGTAGAGATGTAGAGTTATCCATACTTCTCATGCAAAAATGTTTTGGAGATCATCTGCAAGAGACCTGACAGTCATTTGGGAAGAAAAGTAAGAAACATTCTTATCCTTAACTAGTAGATTTCTTTAGGGAAATTATGAAAATACATGAGTAAGTCTCAGCCCAGAAGGTTGATAAACATAGCAGTTCTTGAGATAGTCACTGATTTTCATTCTGGTAAAGAAAGTCATGCATATATTCTCCTAACTTTCTTAAAAAATACCCATGTTAGTCACAGAAGCCAGTTTCCACCTTACCCATGGAATAGTGTACCTCCTCAGAATCAGTCTGGTGTATCCCAAGTGATAGCAGTAGGAGCACAATTACTGCCCTTGGCTTTTACCAATATAGAAAGAAGATTCTCCACTGAACTGCAATCCTTCCCCTCACATTCCTTTTACACAAGATGCTTTTCAGTCTGGGAGCTGATAGGAAGGCAGTCTTTCATAGTATGGAAAATCAAGAGCGTATTGTCTCTGGAATCTGTTGCATACTTACTTCTTGTAGTCCAAGTCAACACTTCAGAAAGGGAATCTTAAGTCTTTAGTTAGCCAGTTTCTCGTCTTCACAATATTCCTAGACTCCACCTATGTGAATGATGAGATATTTGGTCCATTGATTCAGTGAGAGCTTCTTCAGTGGTTTTCCTGTAACATCACCATCTGCTCGAGAGTTTGGCTCTTCCACATCTATTGACAGACCTGAATTCTCCCCGATACAAGCTGAGGCATTTGTACCAACTTTGATGTGCTTTTAAGGAGATTGATGGTGACATCCCCATCAGAACTAGATCCTGTGCAAACTATTCTTCTAGCAGAGTTTCATATATCTGAAATCTTGCAATGTGGCAAATAAAGAAGGAGGTTGACTCTGTTGGGGACATTTTTGTAATAAATAAGCTGTCAGTGGAATTTCTATCTCCATTCAACTTGCCAAACTGCAAAGGCAAAACTGTAACCAGCCTGCAGATCTGTATATGTTTTGTTTAACACTGAATAAGTAAGAGTCTGGGCACTTCTCAAACATATATAGGGCAAATATTTCTGTTTGGGGAAAGATATACACCAACGTTTCTTTTCTCAGTACTCAGGAAGCCTTTTCACTGTTGATCATACTTCATAAACTGTGCCTCTGAGATGAGATGCAAACTGCCAGCTGTGTCAAGGTAAGCATGTGTTCAGGCACAATTGAAAACAGGGCCTGTGTTTTGGTGCAATGACCCTTTTGAGTTATGATGTGCCACTGGCACTGATCTGGGATATCATATCAGAGAGTCAGCCTCTCTGCTCCCCCTGAAATATGCTGGGCTGCTTCTCTTTTTCATAAAATCCCAATTTATGTTTCTTCATAAGACCATCATCTGAAAGATACATTTCAGTAAAATCTCAGAGCCTCAGAGAAGTTTAGAAAAAAATCATAATGGGTTGTTTTCTGTCATTGGATTTTCCAAATGTGCTTAATTTCCTTTTCCACCACCCAGAATGCACATCTTATTTTACTACTAACTGTTAGTCAGAAATAGCTTTGTTTAATTCATTGGGCTTTTTTTGCAAAATGTTAGAGATATACTAGACTGTTTGAAAATACTTGTACTATGGCATAAATACTTTTGCAAATGTACTAAAAAACAGACTGTAACTTTGGAGAAAGTTTTCTGTATTTTTCTGAATGTAGTAGTGCCTTCCTATTGTTTCTGAGGCCACTGGTTCCAGGCACAGTCACTCACAGACACACACACGCACTTGCAGATGCAGTCATACAGATAGACAGCTTTCAAAGATAGATCTGCTTTTGGGAACTTGGATTAAAGGGCCTTTCATGAAGATTAAAAACCTGAACAAAGCATAAGTAATAATTAATCAAAATAAAAGTGAATAGAAAGCCCCCAGTTTGGCAGAAATTCTGAAAAATTTCTTATCCAAGTCAAAATTAGAAATGAAAATCTTCTCTATGTTTGAAAATCTCTCATTCAGAAAAATAGTACTCATGTAAAAGTCTGGATTTTGAAAGTACATGTTTTGATTTATAGTTGCTGAAATCTTTTTAAAGAAAATTAACGAGGAAGCCAACGCTTTCCCAGAAATAATTCCAAACTGAAGAACACAGTGTTTCCTTTAGTGAGATTGAGACCTGGGATTGAGAACAAACCTTTGAGCAGAAACATCACCTCAGAAATGGAACTTGAGAGCATGTAAAGCAAGTTAGGTAGACCAGGAGCTTTCAGCCTAACTTACATCTAATGGTCACAAGTGCCACAGTGTAAAAAAATCCTAGAAGCCCGTAAGACTGCATTACTGTTTGGGGTCTTGGAGATTTTAGGCACCACTGTCCACAGTAGATAGGACTTAGGCAGGCTGAAGCCCATCACTCATCTCAAAATTACTTCAGCTGGTTATTTAATAAAGATTGGCATGTGGTTGAAAAACTGCTGAGGTACCCAGACAAGAGTAAGCAGTTTTATCTGGAAGGGTCAGCCTGAAGGGATATCACTAAAATGCAAGGAATGTTTTAGGGACAGTCTTAACACCCTAATCTTCTATGGAGTCGGCATCTAATTTATTACCCTCTTTTATTTGACAGTAGGGAGGGTAAATGAAATGCATTGGCAAAATTTGGTATTAAATTGGGAGGCATCAGAGAGAATAGATAAATACTACAAAAGAGCCTAGAGATTAGTAACATGATCAGGAAAATGTAAGCTAGTGGATATGAGCAAAATCAACTAATACACAAATACTTTAAAGCAAAGACATGGTGGAAAGCTTTTCCTTGGCCTTGACTGTTTCTTCTTAAATGATCTTCTTTTTGTTGAATCTTAAAGGTTGGGGTTTCTTTTTTTTTTTTTCCTAGGGGTTCTCATCAAACAATGACAATACCACTAGACCCAGATGTTCTGGCTGGCCTACTTACTGCTGCTGCTACAGTAAGCATGTGTTCCAGGAACCATGTCCCACTCAATATCTGTTTAGAACTATGTTCCAGCCACTCTAGATGGGCATGCATTAGTGAGATTATGTCACTGTGTAGTGTTCTGCAGTGGTTTGATGTGTAAATGGTTGTTCAGCATCAGAAAAGTTATTTATTCTCTGTTAAGGCAACTATGGAATGTTAACTGCTTTTTCAGAGTTTTATTCAAAGACCACCAAAGTCAATAGGAGTCTCAGTGTTACTTGAGAGATTTAGATCTGGCTCACCAGGTGTTTTTTCCACCTGTCTGCTTGGATGTGATTTCAACAAAACTGTGTGTCACTTGCATTGGGAAGTCTAGTCCCACAACTAGAGATTCTTTCTGTTAAAAAAGACTGAGATTGGAAGAGGAGGAGAAGCTGATCTAGAAAACAAAGTTCTGCATTTTTTGTGTTTTCATCAGCGCAGTGCATGTTTTGCTCTTGTTGGAATGCCAAATGTGTGGTCTATTACAGAAAGCAGGACACAGCCCTCTTCTCCCCTTTTCTAGAGAAAATTACTTATGGTGTATAGCACTTACTTATTATCTTGGAAGTCCTGGCTATATATGAAATCAAACTCCAGACTATATCTTTAGTGTATGAGTAATGTAGCAATGCTAAATTCAGAGACACTGCAGACAGTCTTGATTTCATATGAAGGAGGATCAAGCTGAAGTGATGCCATGTTAATTGCTGTGGTAGTGTGCAAGACACCTTGAAATTTCTCTGTAATGCCATTTTATTCCATCAACCAAAATAAAGTTATCATGAACTCTCACTGCCATCTGTAGTATATTTTGTGATAACTGCATCACTGATACGTATCCCTAGAAAGTGTAAAGTATAATAATTAATAGGCCTGATTCCACACAACTGAAGTACCTAGGAGGCTTTCCATCAGCTTTAATGAGAGTTGAAACATGCCTTAGCTGAGCTGTATGGGGAAGCAGAAGCTCTTTAAATTATGTATTTCTTTAGCTCTGTGAAAATTTCTTTGGGGGTTACTGTCTGCTCTGGGTGTAATGCACATTGCCAGTGACAAACAAAAGGACTGATCATCCCACCTGACAAAGCATGTTGGCAAGATAAGGAGACAATAAAATAAACTCTATAATCTCCAGTTCTCGGACTATTTGCTCTGCAAAAGCCAGGAAAAAAAGTATGTGGTTTGTGGTATGGCCAAAGGCTCAATAACTTAAAGCTCCTGCAGTTCCACAGGCCTTCAAGAAGAATAAATGCCAGACTCAGAGATGCCTGCTCCTTTACCAGTTTGCTGCTTCTGTAGCAAAGGAGCTCCAGTACAAAGGGATCATTTAATAGTAACTGGGGGCATAGGATCCCTATTGGTGATGAAACCAGAAATTAAAGCAAAGTAGAGCCTGTAGTGGGTTATCAGACAGAATTATGGCAGCCAGAGGTGCAGATAGTAATAAAATCTAACAGAAAGTAGAGCTGTGTCTCCTCCTCACACAGAAATTAAGATAAACTTTTTTGATCATGCTCAGGAAGAGGCACTCAGACTCTCAACACACACCTAAATTCTCTGTCTGCCTCATCAAGAGCAGTTGTGTTCCCTCAGCGAGCAGAGGGGATGAAAATTCTGGCAGGATTTCTCTCTGCCTCTGTTCATCCCACTATGGTTGCCTCAGTCTT
Source organism: Scytalopus superciliaris (assembly GCA_013400415.1). Classification (NCBI taxonomy): domain Eukaryota; kingdom Metazoa; phylum Chordata; class Aves; order Passeriformes; family Rhinocryptidae; genus Scytalopus; species Scytalopus superciliaris. Next base: position 61,649 of record VXBX01009102.1, read on the forward strand.
TTCCAAACTCATTTGCAGATAGCCAGCTCCCCTGAAAGCCTCGAGTGTGTCTAGACATTGGCTAATCCCTTCCCTTGTGCCAGCTGGGTGACATCAGCATACTGAATATTGCTACAAATCTCCGCACAAGCCAGGTCTCCCGGCACATGCATCATGCCTTTTCCATACTGCTTTGCTGGAATCGCAGCAGACTAAGAACACTACTAACGGCTGCCTCTTAGGGTCTCCCTGGAGCATGAAGATGACAGGTTCAGGGAGCAACTCTGCAGTGACTGGGGACTCTCCAAATCAAACCTCATGGTCATGGCTATCCTACTCAAGAAACCTCTGTGAATTCGTCTGTACTTTGTAGGAGTTAATCCAGCTGTTCCGAATTTTTCATATAATTATACTAATTTTCTTTTGAGGTCTATGAGCTTTGATCACATGCAGGTAAAACAAACCTGAGGATTCAGGAAGTTGCTATTTGCCACAATGGTAAATTCAGTGATATCCTGCCACCTGGCTGATACCTTACCATTGCACAAGGTTGTCAGCATCAGTCAGGCTGCTGAGCACTTACTTCCTAAAAGATATTTTAAGTTCAATAGCATTCTCATACTCTGTTATGTATAAAAGAAACAAGAGAGCTTGTCAGAATAAAACCATTTAGTACATACTCAGAAATACCTTTAATTGTTGCATGGCACTTAAATACTTAGAAAATCTTGAGATCAATAGATTGATCTCACTGAGTCATCTGTCTCCCACCTATTCAAATGTTCATGCTCAGCATTGTAATTATCTCAGCACCTTTAAATTGGCTGTTAGGAGTATCAAAGAATCACAGAGTCACAGAATGGTTAAGGTTTGGAAGGGGCCACTGAAGGCCATCTAATCCAACCTCCCTGCTCAAGCAAAGTTCTCTAGAGCACATTACTTAGGATTGTGTCCAGACAGCTTTTGAATATCTCCAAAGAAGGAGACTCCACAAGCATTCTGGGCAATATGATCCGGTGCTCAGTCACCCTCACAGTAAAGAAGCTCTTCCTCATGTTCCAAATACCAAAATGATGGCTGCCCTGATTTTTCTAAATAAGGCTGTTCTAGACCTCTCTTGCTGTGACATAGTGCAGGGAGAATGCTGCAGAGGGAGAGTGTTTGGGGTCAAGTTCATCAGCTTTCACAGGAATGGAGTGGATCTCTGCCCTGCTGCTGAACCAATAAAGACTGCTTGATTTTTCAGGAGATGGTGTTCATGCACTACATGCAGCACTTGTATGTTACACAAGAAAATGGAACTTGTCACTGTCTGCTCAGCACATTGTTCTCTCTCTCAGTCTAGTATTTGGCAGCAAACACTGCCAATATTCAAGACTTCAGAAGATGAAAGAACCCCACATTCACTTCACCAATTATTCATCAGTGCATAATGAGATAAAATCTTCTTGTTGATCACCTACTTGGTCAATTCATGCCTTGGGGCATGAGATTTAATTGCCTTTAACATTGTCTTTAGTTTAAAAAAGTAGAATTCATAACAACGATCTCTTAACTTTGATCTTGCTTGGCGCTGAGAGGTGGTGGACACTAGAATCAGAAACAACATTCAAGCACCAATATTTGAGGTGAGTTAATGAAGTTTTAAATGTATACCATTTTAGTCAAATAAATAATAGATGAATTTACATCCCTGTAACAATAAAACCAGATTTTACAGAATCTTCTGCATTGTTATACTGATCAAAAGCTACCCATGCAGATGACCAAACACTGCAGTTTACAGTATTAATAAGTTTTTCCCCTTTCTTTTTTTTTTTTTCTTCATAACAGGTTCTCAACCCTGATTATCTGAAACTTCCAAAGTAATATATTTTAACAAACAAAATTAGGCAGATGTATCATCTACTGTGGGATTTGAACCCATTGTCACCAGGGAGAAAGCTGCAATTTAATAGATGAAGATGTCAAACCACGTTATAGAAGCTCTTGCGACTGCATATTTATCACAGTGTCATAGGGGTCCCTGGCAAACTGAAAGATTTCACTGTTTATTCACAGTGAAGACACTTAATTAATGACTAGGCCTAATCAGCCTGTTTTATTATTTACAGGGATTCCAACATGGCTTAGCTCAACTGATATGCAAACAAACCACCCTCAGCCTGCTCTAATTAATAATTCTGAACCAGACTCACAGAGTGGCACTGTCAAGTAGCTCTTTGGTGATTTACAACACCTCCTCTGCTAGATTCACATTACTTGCATGCAAATGAGCTGCCACCCCTGTGAATCCTTCATTTTAAAATACAATGTGCTGTCTTGGTGACTACAGGAATGCCCTTATCTTCACACATGACTTAATGGAGACAAATGTTTGACTTGGGCAGGTTTGTGGAGACCTTCATGGACACACATCTTCACAGTATGTAACTACAGAAATGTTTAGGAGGTGAGGGAGAAAACCCTCTGCCTCTGGCACAGTTGCTGCAGCTGAATTCCTCTAGCAAGTTGTCAGACTGAACCTCCTCAAAAAAGGAGGGACTACCCATTATCTTGCACTTGCTAAACAATTTTCCATTGCTGCTAAGCAGATGAAAGGCAAGGAAAATGTGTCAGAGAGTTGGAAAGTTGTTATGAAATAAGTTGACTCCAATGTCTCACGTAGGCACTTGGTGATCTCTCTCAGTGATTAGATGCCATAGTGGTCTGAGGATGGAAAGAAAGATTTTTTTTTCCAGGAGGTTGGGGACAAAATCACCATAAAAAAGTACAAATGGGAATTAATGGGAGTCGTTTGCATCTACAAATGATTGAAGAATGTTTCACATTTTCAGGTGAATTTCATATCCACAGTGGAAGAATTAAGGAAAAGAGAAAGTCAGAGAAGGTCAGGAAGATATGCTGCCAACTGGGGATGGCAGCACTGGATTCACACCAGAAGACCTCATTTTGTCTGAAAAAAACTTCTAAATACAGAGAGAAAACATTATGAGTGGAGCAATATAAGCCAGATGAAAATAGCTCATGAGTGTGAGTCATCCCACTTGTGACTGCTGTCCTATTCCATTGTAAGCCATGCTTGAGAAACATTGTAAAGCAGCACATCAGGAACAGAAAAGATGTCCCTCAAATCTGTTAGCTTAAATGCAAAGCTAGTACTACTTAGCATCTTCCATGTTTGTTCAGCTCAGGGAACACATGTGGACTTGGGTCTGAAAGGTGGAAGTTCTGTCCCAGGAAGCACATATGCACACACTCTTGGTTAGCTAAGTGTGTACATGTTCCCAGGTAAAGCTGGCCTTAGTGTAAGGTCACGTGCATTAAAATGCTAATGCAAGGTAAACTGCATATTACACAGGACTCAGATTCCCAGCCCAAAGACAAAATCTCCATTTCCAAGTGAAGGAGAAACCATTGTTCTCTCCTTTTACAGGTAGAGAGGGTCTCTGCAGTTTATGGAGGGCAGATGTTTCTCCAGGTTCTACATTGCACTAGTCGCCTCATCCTGCACAAAGAAGGTACTGAAAGGAAGTAATTATTGCAGGCTCACTGTCATTTTGAACTGAAACTCCCTGTGCTGGTGCCATCAAGGTGTTTCCTAGTCAGTAATCTCATTAATGAGATGGATAATGGATTGGATTGAATTTATTAAACATGGAGGTGATACAAGCCTGGGAGAGGCTGCAACACATTGGAGTACAGGATGAAAGCTCAAGATTGTCATGACAAATTGGAGAAATGATCTGAGGAAGAAAAAGAAATCAATTAATTCACTAAAAGTAAGTGTGGAGTGCTACATTGAAAGTATTGTGCAGAAATAATGAACCACACCAATACAGGTTAGGAAATTAATTTTTCTGCAGTCATTTCACTGAAAAGGATCTGGGCCTTATAGTAGACTGAAAATGAGGCAATATTAATGTTGAGGGAAAAAAAAAAAGGGAAAGCATCATGCCTTTCTAACCTGAAACTACTAATGATTCCAGGCATTTTGTCCAGAAGATAGAGCTTTCTTTGGGAAAGACTGTCATGTGTCACAGCAAACTTCCTTTGTTCATGTTATTGATGGCACAGTAAGGATGGTGTTCTAGGACATCTGAGATGGACTAAAATACCCCACAAGAGTCAAGGAATGACAGTAAAAAATACTTGTAAATTAAAGGCATTGAACTATATACAAAAATTACAAATCTGCAATGACATGAGAAAAAGGAGCAAAATAAAAAAGACAAAAATGAAGAACAAGGGAAATATCTATACATACAATGTTATTTTTATTAGTGGGTCAGCAACGCTTACTATAATAGAATATGTGAAAAGCATGGAGGGTTCTGGGATTTTTAAATAGTTTTTTCCATTACAATCATCTTATGGACAGAGTTTCCTTAGATTTAGAAAGGAAACAGAGCATAGCTGGATAAAGCAGACAGGCAAATGGACAATTTATCAAAATGCTATGCACTCAACTAGATAAAAATTATTAATTTGTAACCTGGTTATTAAGAACTGTCAAGACTCTAGTCAGGCTGGCAATTCTCAGGTTTGAGAATTCAATTTGTAGTCTGCAACATTAAATTAAAAAGCTCCCCCTTTGTGTAAGTCTTCACTAGTGTTTGTAGCTATAACAGGAACTTCTGACATCAGTGAGCCTGTTTCCCAGTTATTGTTCTTCTTGGCTTTCAGCAAGGTTGAGAAGGAAGCAGAAATACAAAGAGGTCTCTTTTGCTTGGTTTTTGGTACTCTAACACACTGCAGAGGGCTGTCTAAACCCTCTGTTAAACTCAAGGTCTCCCACACTCACAGTATGGTCCCTGGACACCACTCTGTTCCTCTGCAAAGACTTGAGAGAGTGACATAGGCCTTTCTCTGCATTCAGGGATGTCCCATGTCCAGGTTGATAGTAACACAGAATCAAAACTTTTCTTCTATTTGTTGTAAAGAGTTAAATAGTCATGGGTCTTCCAAAAACAGTGACAAAGACAGTTCCACAGATACCATGTACTCTGCATGGGAGAGGTCATAAAGCAGGAAAGAAGGAGCCTTTCTCCTGTGTGACTTTGTGATGGCTTTTCCCACAAACTGCTGAGTTGTCTTTAATGAAGGTTTGGGTAGTCGATGGAATCATCAATTCCTCTTGCATTGGTAATCAATTATTTATCTGTATGTATATGAAGCAAGTAGAGAGTAGCAATATCAACATCACTTGCTTTTATAAGATATAGAATAAGTTGTAAACACATTTACGGTCCTTTCTGGCTGTTAACGTCAAGATTTACATGCATAATTTTAAAAAGCAAATGATTGTATTTTTGTACACGAAAGTCAACAAAAAAGGTGATAACAAACAGTTATCTACACTGTGCAAAACGTGCCATGACAACTCTAGTTTGTTCTGGCTTTCACAGGGACTCTGGGAGCTTTTAATACTTCACAGAAAGGGAAAACTCTTTGGTGTGTGCAGAAATGACTCCTACTTGGGAATAATGGGTCTATCCCCATCCAGTACTTTATAAAATTCTCTAAAATCTTGTTTTACCATTTTGTCTTAGCAGTGATGTGTAGTAGCAGCATAACAAGTTATTAACTGTGATTGTTACTTACTGTAAGAAGTTTCCATAGAGATTTTTTTCTTTTTTAATTCAAAACCCCATTACAGTTGTCTTGTGTTTGTTCATGCTTTTGGTGGAAGTTGTAACAATATTTTCAAGTCAATTTTTTCAATGTATATCAATTGAGTATTTGTAACTTCTAGTATTATCTAAGTATTGAACATCTTACATTGTTCTTGTTTTATACGACAGTCTTCCCTTAAAATTTCATTGTGTTATATTCACAGGTTTGTGTGCACATACATGGAAACACACCTGTGACAAAAAATTTATGCTCCACCAGTTAAAAAGCATTTGAGCTGCCACTGGGTGGGTTTGTGTGTTAAAGTATTACATTCTCATCATAGATGCCAAGATGACATGTCTTGAACACTGTCATCTTCTCTTACTTACCTAAGGGACAGTAAAAGCAGTGGAGAGCACTAAATCCATTCATAGGCTTCTCTGCAACCCTGAAAGATTAGTACTGCATCAGATAGGGCAGCCTTATTTCCGTGGTTCTTTTAATCTATAATGTCTCGGCTGAATTCACCCAGATGATGGCATCTGCCACAGTGGTTATCCACTGTACTGGCAGATTTTCTCCAGAAAGACTACATGAACACTGTTGGAAATCACAGAAATGTTTTTCATAGGATACAGTGTCTAGGGGTGAAAGCAAGAGACCACAAGGAGCCACAGCCATTATTTGTCAGTTTGCAGGGATGAGCACAGCATGAGTCTTTGGGTGCACCGTATTCAGCCATAGCCACACCACTGCAGCTGGTAGGACTCTGCACGAGGCAGACTCTTAGCTGCTGTGGAGTCACCTACATTTCCTAGTATCTCTGGAGCAATGACACTCCTTGGGCTATGGAGGGAAGAGTATGTTTCCTTTACAGAGAGCCTGCAGAGAACTTGATGATAACACTATCAGCAACACACTGATTTAGTAGATACCATAAAATTTTACTCTTGCAGATCCAGCATTTGGCTTCTTAACCCTTTTTCAGGTAAACCTTCTGTTAACTTATTCTAAACTTTATGCTGAGTTATGTTGATAAGACACTTCACCTTTTCTGGAAATATCATATATCTATCTGTTCTCAAGAGTTTTTCAGAGAGAGAGAAACTTTCAGAGCAAGGTTCCCTTGCCAAAGGACACTGGTACAACCCCATTGGTTTCAATAAAAGTTCTTCCGGTTAGAACCAGCAGACTTGATACATGTTGGAGGAAATGGTGAGGAAAAGAATAATTGTTATTATTAGTTCTTATGTAATTTCCTATATGAGTGTCCAGTTTCTGGGTCCTCACAAGAACAAGACAGGTCTGTGTGAAAATACTCTCCTATAAACTTTTAATTTAATATAGAAAATATCACCCTCACTTTTTTTTCCCCAGGCTCATGCTTATTTGATATGATATACAGATATATAAATGTATTTATATAATAAATTAAAAAGTAGAGTTGTCATTAAAAATGCATTATCTGATTATAGTGAAAGTTAACTTCTAGGGAAAAAGCATATTTAATAACATACTGGTTAAAATATGTAATGCAGTTTCCAAAAATAAGCAGAGCCTGCATCTACAGGAAATTCTGAATTAAGGCTTTCTCTCAATCTTTAGAAATCAGTTTTTCTTTTATACGAAAAATTCAATATTAGTATGAAAAGAAAAATTACATAGCAATCACAACTGAGACTGTATCAATTTTGTATTCTCCTTTTTTGTGCAATGCATGATTATAGTTACATGATTATGCTTAATCATTCCTGAAGAAGTTCTGTCTTAACAGCTATAGTCTTATGGAGCCCTTAAAAATTGCATATTCAAAAATACTAAAAATAATCACCCAAAGAAATGCCTGTATCCAAATAATCCCAGAAAGCATAATAAAGCACAAAATGGCTGCTGAAATCATATCACAAGACTAATTTCAGAATTCCTTTCATAGAGATAAAAAAGACAACAATAACTTACATTTGTTTTATTCAAATGTAGCAGACTTTTTTTTTTTAGATGATTGATGGCATTTTAAACATCATTTCTCATCTATCCATAATGAACTCTCTATCACTGAGTCTCAGGATTAGTATTATGTGAATTTAAATAGAATCTAAATCATGGCAATAATTTGGTGGTTTTGGGAGTCCTATCCCTAAATAATCTTCTTCCCATTTTTTGCACTTTTTATCAGAAGCCCCCCTGTACAGAACTACTACACACAGATAGTGGGGGCATTACTATCTGCAAACCAGAAACTGTTTGAGAATTGGGAGAACTCCCAAGTGTGAGTTGGAGAGGGATCTATCACATCAGAATGCAGCAATAACACAATTTTGAAGACTACATGCTCTTAAGCCAGGGGTCAAATGGAAGCCAGCGTAATGAAAGAAAAAAGCCAACATAAAACCTCCCTATACCTACTTTCAAATAGTTCTGTGTTTGAATCCATGTGAGAGAGTCTATTCACTGTTTTGCCCATATTGAGTTGGATCATCACTAGTGGGTGGTAGGAAATGCAGAAAATTTTGTTAGAAGCTCTGTGTATAAAACTCTGATTTCAATCACATTTTCTCCCAGGCAGGCTCAAGAGTTATGAGTGCTTCAGAAATTAAGGTTTAGAGAATGATGGAACATTTGGATGTGTACAGTCTATTGACAAAGGTGAAAAGTAGCCTATTTTAATATTTTTTCCTGAAGATCAAAAATTGAAAATAATATTTTAGAGGAAGGATTCAATTAAATTAAAATGAACATGTAGTAACACGTAGTTGTACAGAACGCCAGGCTTTAAGCATGCCCCTTATGGCTCATTTCCTCTATAACGGGATAAGTGCATTATTCCACAGCAGCTTGCTATGTTTGCTATCTCCTTCTATTTTTCTGGATTGTCAGTGTCATTAGTTATATTCTTCTGTACTGTTAGACACTGAAATACCCTGGGAGGGAGGTGTAGGCAGAAGGTTGTTAATTGCCCACCTGGTATTCTGACTGTCCTATGAGAAACTGAGAGTAAATTGCTAGAAGGAAGCTGGTCATGGAAATACAGAGGCTGAAGGTTTTTCTAAGGCTCATCTGTGATGAGAAGCCATCAGAGGAGAGGTGGCAAGAAAGATCCTCCTTCCTGGGACAAGTGCCTTTTAGTAGTTGGCTAAGGAGTTGAGGGACTTGTGATGTTCTCCCCTGAAAATGCTGCTAATGGACATGGGATGTGCTTGTAGCACTCTAAAGCTGTTGCTTGCAGATTACACTTAAACTGCCAGCCCCAGGGCAAAGTGCACAAGAAATGTTTCCACTGGTTGGTCCTGTATGTTATGGAGCTTTTTCTTTTCTTTGATTGTCAGAAAGGTAAGATTTCACATGATCTTACTGAGATCTTGAAGGGACAGAAGCATTTGAATCCCAGATGGGAAAACACCTAAATGTGAAGACCACACAGGCACCAGTTTAGTTTGTTATGTTAAAGTTTTCTCTGAACAGCCAAGAGAGAAATGTGATTTTGAGCCTTTTATTGAAGACAAGGGGATAGGGTGCAAGGTCATTTTTTCCTTAGCAAAGGAAGAAGATAGAAAATGTGAGAATCTTTGAAAAATCACACACAGCTGACAGTGACATTGCTATTGTGCTGGCTCCCTTTCCAGGTAAGGTTCAATGTTGGCTTTATCGAGATAAGCACAATTAGTTCCCTGGAGAGTGGAAGAGAAATAATAGGCTAGGTCATCTATATATCTAGATTTGGGCATATCTAAAGAGCATCAAAAAATTTTACTTACACAGATCTCATTGGAGTGCTTTAAGTTTAGGCTTATACCTTGTGGGACATGTCTTTAGTAGACGACAGTTATATATCTTTGTCTGATGGATAAAATAAGTTAACTCTCTAGGGAGCACTTGGTTGTGCTTATTGCTGATGTTGGCATTTTGAATACACCCTGAAGCATACAGGGTGCACTGAAGTGTAAAGCACTCTGAAGCACATCTCAGTCCCCTTAAAAGACTGGATCAGCACAAATCTTACAGAGGGAAGGAAGATGTATATCTGGGATAGGGGCTGGGAACATCTCCATGGAAATTTTGGCTCATGAAAGAGTTGTCCTCACTACCAGAACCCATGGCTAGCTCAAAGAGGACTTAAAGACTTGAGAAAGGCTGGGACATGCCATACATGGGAGATGGCTATGATACCTGAAAACAGCCCTGGAAAGGTGAAAACTAAGCTGGGGTGCCAGAGGTGGTTTTGGATGTGATTCATTATCTACAGCAGCATCAAAACAACACAGAACTAGATTTAAGGGTCATAGAGAAAACAGGATGGAGTTAGTAAATTGAAAAAGGAGAAGGAGGAGAAAAATACTGCAAAAGGCAAGATCTTGTCTCCCCATACAGAATACTACCAGTTTTATTAAGATTATGAATGTTGGTCATTATTTATTTATGCCTATAATTTGCTAAAGGGTAAATCCATACAAGTCAAGATCTTCTGGTTACCAGTGGTGGTACATTAATTGAAATACTTTGTTTTGCTTCTGTTTGCTGTCTGGATTATGTGCCAGAGAGCTGTATGTTTGTGCCAGGATGTTTGATGGGCCATTGAATTAGCTCAGCATTACAAGACAGCAGCATCCCACTGTTCTTAAATCTTTCTTGTTCCATCAGTACTTCCTGCTACATTTGTCTGAATCTGCTGTTGCTCAAGGTATTGACACAGAAAAGCAAGTTTTGCCAAGGTTATTTCCTTACACCTAGTAAATTTTAAAATCTCTAAATATGTTGTTCTTTAGGTGAGTTTTTTTCTGGTTTAAAGATAAAAGTAGCATTTCAAGAACAAGACCCTTTCTTCTTGTTTTGTGTGGTATTAATTTCCTTCCTAGAGTAAATCTTTTCCTAACAGCTCCATCCCACATTGGCAGCATCCAAACTGTTGAAAGCAGTGCATCTTAAAGGACTCATTACCTCCTGCTATGTTTGGCATCTATATGTCTAAGTAAAGAGGTCTGGGAATTTCTGAAGGGAAGTTCTATTTGAAAGTGCCCATTCACAGGAAAAGCGCTCCTAAGCACCAGGAAGCCAACTCTGCATGCCCCGAAATCATTACTGCCATAGCTGACCTTTTTGGGAAGGAATTTGTTCCCATTTCAAGTCTCATCTTGCCCAATTCAACTGTAACCTAGTTGATGGTATGATGAGCTCAATGAAGAAATGGCAGGTCTCCAGTTCTGAGATTAAAAAATGTTTTCATCCACATCTAAATTACAGTCCAAAAGAGTGGACCTTGAAACCTATCACTGCTCTGGGTGCTCAGCAAAGGTTGTTACAAGTTCTGCAAACTTCATCCACGGTCAGCATCACACATTGGCAGCCATGGTCCATTTAATATCAAATTTTTCTTTGCTTTCTTAAGGAAGCACTGAAAAATGCTTCTCTTTCTTTCACTCTCACTCTTGCAATCTTTCAAGGTGAGACTCTACTTATCAATCAGATGAGCTACTGTTGTAACTGTAGTCATATTCAGCTTTAATAAAGCTATAATGATCCTATCAGGGATCTGACTTCCAATTGCATTGAAATACTAGAGTTTTCTGCTGGAAATAGTGACTTTTGGCAGTGGAAAGTAGAGATCTAACAGCTATCAGACTGTCCTTGACCTGGAGCTTGTTTTTTGGAACCCATGGACTCTCAGGTCTCTCACATAATCCAAAATGTTGTATTTTGGTGATAAGAAAACCATGACAAGAAACAGAAGTAGATGTAGGGTAGGGGCACTGCACACGTAGAGACATGTTCCTGTGAGCAAGGTCAAGACATGTACATACCTTGACTGATATCCCACCTAAAATAAAATCAGTGACAAGGTTGACTTTGTTTTCAGCAGGATATGATTTTCATCTCTGCCTGCTGTATATCATCCATTTCAGTCTTCACTACATGTTTTATTGCTGGTTTTATGTTGAGAGAATATGTGGCCAAGCTGTAAATCCATATTTTTCAGCCTAGCCACACAGATTGTAGAAAAATATTTTTTGTTAAAATATGAAAGAATATGAGGAGTCAACATATCTCAGGAAAGAGATGCTAAAGAGTGCATATTTAACATTACTGTTTAGTTAGCCAATCAGATTAACATTTTTACCAATTTTTTACCTCTAAAGAAACCAACTCAGCTCAGTTTAATACTAATCAAAAGATTGTATTCTGAAACAAATATCAATGTGTGGACTGGAATCAATGAATAGGATTAAGAGAGGATTGTGATTCTCAAAATCCTGTTCATAACAGCAAGATTGTTCTCTCAGCAATGAACATTGCCAACTGGAGCATGAGAAGACACAGAACTTATTCAGTGTACTAAAACCAAAGGTTTCCAGATAGCAATGACAACTTTTGAAGATTAGAGCAAGTTTTGAGTTGTTTCCATATGGTTTAATAAATTTTTGAGAGACACTCTTAACCCTGAGCTCTAAGATATTTCTTGTGAGATTTTCATTGAAACCAGTGAAGTTTTACAGAGCCTGACCAGATGCCTGGATCTAATTCTGTAGAAGAAAGAACCAGGCCAAAGAAACTTGGGAAGCATGGGAGAACCCTACATTTAAGGAAGCTACTTTCTTTAAGTGAGGTCTTCATGGGCTATCTGTTTTTTGCATTCCTGGTGGGAAGTGGAAACCACAGAAGACCAGGCTACCAGGAGTAGAGATGGCCACTCCACAGCCAGATGGGATTTTTCTGAAAAGGTCTAAATTTGGTATCTACACAGGTTGGTAAGTGATGGGTCTGGTTGTGGAAGGCAAAAAACAATATGCTAGAAGAAGGACAATTTGAATTCTTTTTCATCTACTTTGAGTAGTAGGGAGTTGAGAAGACAGCAAAGGCATCTCTCATAGATTGTTACTCTATGCTGTTCTGTTTCTCTTCTCTGTTTTTGTTCTTTCCCAAATAATGTGCTGTTTGAATAAGCCTGTTTGATTCACTGCTTTTGAGCAGAAAATATACTTCTCACTAACTGTTCTGACAATTTAATTTGGTTTCTCTGTGGTTTTAGATGGCGTCTCAAGATGATGTTAAAAATGGTCATCTACATGCAGAACCTGGTGCTTGTTGCTGCCAGTTGGGGCTTGGCAAATGCATTACCCAATTAAGTTGTATACATTAAATGAAGCTGTCACCAATGTGCCAGCCAGCTATACTAAATGTCCAATTAGAAATCCATCTAGTATCTTTAATTCCAAAGAATATTTTACAAACACATCCTAATACACAGGAAAGCATTCACCTACTGTAATGAAGTCACCTCTGGGGTGCAACACGAGCTGTAACCATTTGAAGCTGCGGGAAGAGAAAATATATGAGCAGCACACAGCTGATTCCTCTCATTTTCCACATAACACCATGCCAAAATTTCTACAGCTAAGCAAATAGTAACAGACAACATTGTATGACATCTCCTTCACCTGGGTGGCAACAGAAAGCATAGCATAAGGGTTCTTATAAATACCGTGAATCTGCTTGAAAAAAAAGTCTCTTGAGTTAATGTTCTTAAGCATGTCAAGTTAATATGATGATTAAATTTTTTAAAATACCTTTACAGCATCCTGAGAAAGAGCCAAGAAATTAATTTTTCTCATTTTGTAGCATTTCATATGCTCTGGTCTGCAGGCAATTTATTACTAATATATTTTTAAATACTGAAAGGTCTGAGTGAAGACTTTGTGGAAACAAATTTTGCAAGTACAGCCCTGTAAAATCCTGTGTTGGTTTCTCAGACGCTTTCTAGAGTGGTCCCACTGGGCTCAGTTCACAGGATTCTACATCTTTACCTGCAGGCTTCAAGCAGCCTCAGTAAAAATGAATTTGAATTGGGGCATTTTTTTCTTAACCTGCTATTGTTAACACATACCCCAAAAATCTTGGTTTTACATTTTACTTACAAGGACCTCTTAAATTTTATCCTAGAAGCCTTTTAATCCCATCTCCTCAGCTCTTGTGACAGCTGAGATTTTCCCACAAATGACTGTCAATCTCAAACTCATGTGGTGGTGTGGGTTGAGGAGGACTGCTAGGCTTCACCCACTGTCTCAGAGCTACCTCATTTGCTTCGTATTTCTCTGTAGGAAAAGCAGGGACAGATCGTGCTGCAGCAATACCCGAGTTACCACTTTTTAATATCTCCCACTGAGGTGGACAGATTACTTTAGGTTATTTCTCTGGTTCACCACTATCCTTGAGTCAGGTAAAGTCAGCAAACCTCCAGTTTTGTGTTAAAAATCTGTAACTTAAAGTGTCCCAAACACTAATTATATGTAAAGTTAAAGCAAATGGACAGCCAGTGATAAAAACTAAAAAATAGTTAAATCAAATTACTGTCTTTCATGCCCTTCTGGTATATAAATTTGGATTGGGCAAAGGAAGGAAAAAGTGGTATGGTAGAATTGGTTTAGAACATCTTTATTAACACTCACACGTAAGTAGTGTTTGGGTAAAATAGCTACTTGCCCTCTAAAAGAAATGTGCTTGCATTTAATACTGTCCTAGTTAAAGGGGGCGGGACCAGCTTATCACCATGTGGGTATAACCAAAACTGTGTATTCTACACCCTCTATATAATTTCTGATGAATTGTTAATAATGGATCATTTTGCAGCAGCTACTCGGGGCACACCTCACATCTCAGGCCACAAGTGGGGTGTTAAAGAACCCTGTGAGACAGGGGAGTGTTTCTGTCTTCACACAGTGACTCAGCTGTGATAATTCCCCTCCAGGGAAGCATTAGCACCTTCACACCCAGCCTGAGGGGTCATGTCTGCCTAATGGGCCATAAGGAACTGGCACAATAGGCAGTTGCAACAACCATCAAAGATTCCAAAAATATGCCATGACTCACAGACTTAAATCACTCATTGTGAAACTCCTCACCCTGGAGGAGGTACTGGGCATTCCCACCTGAACCTGAGCATATGTAATCTTCAGGTTTTGGGACTTCTGGTACCACTTGTCAGATCCAGACAGGGACCAGACTGCAACAGGACTGTGACTGCCACTCTTAACAAGACAGTGATCATTACTTTGATAGAACTGTGACCATTATCCTGACCAACATGTTTCCTTTCCTTTTGCTCTGCACCCAGGGGAACCACATGGTGCTCAGCACAGGGGCTAACAAACACTGTTCTGTTTGTGTCCCAGAGTGCGGGATTATACATTTGTCTTTGTGGGTTAAAACCTGTTTTCTCTGTATCAGTGTATTTATTGTAAATTTTTTAGTAAATTGTAACTCTGACTTGTAATCTCTTGAGTTTTTCCCACTGGTTTACTTTTAAACCAGCACAAATACATTCATCAGCAGTACTGAAGCACAGTTTGTTTGCTGGAAGCCATGAAAACAGCCCCAGCTCTGAACTGAATGGGTGCCTTTGTCTCCTTTAGGAACAGAAGGATTTTCCTTATCCTGGGAAAGAAAGACGTCTTTTCAGGCAACAAGACTTTGTGCCAGGTTCTCTGCCAGGAGTCATGGGGTCTTTTGAAGGCTCTTCAGAGGCCACATCACATCGGCAAGCCTAGCAGGCCATGAGGACCAAGAAGACACAGCATGTCTCTGCAGCTCCAGGCACTGGCATCCACACTGCCACGCCAGACCAGCTCACTATGAGCAACAGGTTGTCACCTCAGGGGTGGTCACAGCATCCTCTTTTCTTCCCACTTCTTCCATTCACTTTCACAACCTGCTCTAAGCATCTCTGACAGTCCCAGTTTAACACCCCTGCCCTAGAAAAGTCCTGCTCTATAGGCAAGAGAAGCAAATCTGAACTCTCTCCTGAGCCCAACAACACTGCTTATTAATGAGCCAGACGGTTCGTGTCTGAGAGACATAAGAGCATTCCTCTCAGGGGGAATACTGCTTCCAGGGAGCTCTCTTTCACCATTTGCCCATATCAGATCTAAGAAACAGGATATAGGAAAGTGAATTCAGTACAGATGTATAACACATAAAGGTCTGTTGACTTTGAGGTATATTTGCATCGCATTTAGCCTCAGGAATCTAAACCAGAGACAGCCTTTCCTCTCCTCCCCTTACCACTCTGAAGTAGATGTCAGTAGACACATAGCATGCCACCTAATTCAGATTTTAGCACAAGTTGCATCATGTTTTTCATTTATTATTTGCTTGTTTGCTTCTGTAAGGAAATAGTTTGCATGGTAATCAGGAGACAGGCAAGGATTATATAAACTGTGTTATTTTACCAAATTGAAACTCACAGCCACCTGTGTGACTTGGGAAGGTCACTAAGCTCTTCCTGACCATAAAATATATACCCTTAATATATAACTTCTGTCAAATGTGTTTGGAAAAGTATTTCTAAATGATTTCTTACTCCATGCTGCAAAGGGCCATAAAACATCACCCATAACAATGTTGTGCTATCATGGTCAGAATTTCTCCGAGTTTGATTTACAGGGTGTAGCACATCTTTGTTAACTAATGCTAGTTTGGAAGAAGAATGAGAGAGATGACAGTACCTTCCCTTTCTATTCAAGGAGTAAGAAGCATCCAGCAGACAGTGTTTAAGGAAAGGCTCAAGGGCTTTGCTCATTTACTCCACCACGTCTGTCTGCACACATATGCCTAGTGCAAAATCTTCTTTCATCTGCCTTTCTCACAGACAGAGATATGCTTTAAAAAAAACCAAAGGAGAAAATAAGACATTCTTCCACATACAGCTGTCCTGAAGAAGGCAAAAATCCAAACAACATGTGGAAATGTTAATTGTGTTGTTAAATACACTTCTGGAAGGAGCTCTATATGACAGTGCTGAGTATGGCACAAGCACTTGAATAAAATGCACCACGAAAACTAAATTTAAGCAAATGTGAATGTAAGGGATTTTTTTGAAACATCCTGAACATGCTGGGTTTTCTTTGGTTAGCACCCACTGAATTAAATTATGTGGAAACTAACTGGAAATACTATCTTTCTATTATAGATTAAGCCCCTTATCCCTGTAATTAAAGAAAGTGCTTTTTCTGCTTCAGCAATCCTTCAGCAAAAACAAAGATAGAACTCAATATTCTTGATAGATCTTGGATAAAATGAAGACAGGAAAGAAAATATTTCAGACTGGTTTTATAGTCTGGAAAGAAACAGGACTGCATGTCTTGTCTTATTTTAACTCTTAATGGCACAACATGACCTCTGGTGCAGTCTGCTGAAGTCAATGGAGTTGTATCATGGATTGGTACCAGAGCACATGCTCTGAAACTGCCAGTAAATAAAAGGCCAGATCCATATTTCTTCACTGTTTTATGTTAAGCAACTTCTTGTATATGACAATAGAAGAGGGAAGGAATCTTCTTCCTGCACATTTTCTTGTAACTTTCTACGAGCACAGAAACATCGTGGTTTGGCAGAAGTTCAGCCTGGTCTCTCAGAAGAGGAGTGGTGAGGGACTTCAGACCTCCACCAGGCAGAGCAACTGCCCTCAGCTGTTTCTTGCTCAGGGACAGAGGGGACTCAGAAACCTGACTGCCTGTTTCATTGCCTGCAGATGGGGCACATGATCACACTGTGAGCACACCTTTTTGAGTGCCTGTGACAATTTATCTCATACTAATATATACCAGCTGTACACACAGTCTCTTATCGTGCCCCTATCCCTAAAACATTTATTTATTTTTTTAAATACGACTTCTGTCTGACTGGCAAGGAAACTGGCATTTGAGCTTTAAGAAAAGGATGAAGAATCAACAAAGAGTTTAACTTCCAAAGTCTGTATAATAGTAACCCTCTGGGCTTTTTGGGGAAGTGTGTCATTACATTTCCAGAAATGTTGGGAGTGGCACATTGCCTGAAATAACTTTCAGAGGCAGCAGAACAAGAATGAACTTTCAGCACCTGAGATTTATATGTCAAAAATGCCTCAGCCCTTGTACATGTTTTATGAGCGTTAAAATAGAAAGTACACTCCCTATGTGTCAGATGGTGAATGCGCAATATTTCTATAAGATTTAGCTCTTTACAGGCAATTCTTGAAATTCCTTAAAGCCCTGAAATTCTGAGTGATTGCTACAGAGGGGTGTGAAGTCTCTGTCTGGACTTCAGGCTGAGTTTCAATTGTTGGCTGTAATTGCAGGGGAAATTTTGGTGCCAGAGAGATCCTAGTACACCATGGAGGAAAAGGAGAGAAAAGAAAAACACAGTTGTATTTTGAAGCATAGTTGTTTAATAAACATGTTTTTCCAATAAATAACTCTGGGAACCTCTTCTGCTACACTGTGCCAGTGTGGGTATGCCTGCATTTACACACGGAGGCTTGGCAGCATGGATGCTTGAGTCACCAAAAATACAGTGTAAACTCTGTGGTATGCTGAATGTGCCAAGTTGAGAGGCAGATTTTGTCAGCTTCGCTCTCGATGAGTAGGACTGTGCTCTGCAGGCAGCACCTGACTGTTTGAGAAGGAAACTACTATACAGCAGAAGAAGGTTGTCAGTGTTGACCAAAATAAGCATGGGTCTTTTTTTAAACTGCTAATGTGGGCACAGTTTCCTTAGAACGAGGAGGTTTTTCAATGGTCTTTGAAGACTCTCATTTTCATTTGTTTCCCACGTCTGTCTCATTTTAAGCAAACACCTGCTTGCTGCTAATCTTTTGCAGCCATATTCTTAAACACCCTGTATAAAACACTTGTCACAAACATGCTGCTCTGGCTGTATCAGTGCGCATGACCATGCAGAGATTCATTTTTAGAGCAGGCTGGTACTCCAGGAGCTGTTCTTTCAGCTACATGCGTGGGCTTAGCCAGAGAATATGCAGGCTACAAGAGGAGGGAAGACTCAACTATCTGCCTCCGGGGGCCTAATGTACACCATTGTGCCCATTTGCAGCAAGTTTCTCTGCAGGTAAAAAGGAAATCTTTTCCACAGTTTTATTCAAGCTCTTCAGTAGAATTTTATGGAGAATTAGATCTGTGGTTCAGCATTTTAAATATCAATTTAAGTTCTAATGTTAAGAACACAATATTTGGTTTATTTCTATTAAGTTCTATGCTAACTTTCCTTAGGACTCCTTATT
Organism: Scytalopus superciliaris; assembly: GCA_013400415.1. Lineage (NCBI taxonomy): Eukaryota > Metazoa > Chordata > Aves > Passeriformes > Rhinocryptidae > Scytalopus > Scytalopus superciliaris. The sequence goes on from VXBX01009102.1 coordinate 80,286, forward strand.
CCTGAGAAATGTAAGGGTCTGCTAATAGAAAGCATGGAAAATCCTTGTTAAAAAATATGGGTACTGCTGGTTCACGTGAGAGGCAGAAGTAGAGGGGGCAAGAGTTCACTAAGGCTGAGTGATTTCATCAAGAATATGAGTTATCCTTGCTTGGGATGTTAGGATGACTTTCTGGTCATTCTTCAGGAAGGATGGAAAGACAGCATTTTGAACAGCATTTACTTTTTCCTTAATGGGATGCATAAAAATAAACCAGGTTCAGGCTTCCTTTTCCTGGGTCCCAGATGAAGACAAGAAGACATCCGCCTTGAATACTTCATCTCTCCTCTTTCCTTGGGAACCCAAAATACAGTTAGAGTCAGTACTGCAGCAAATGGTGTTGACTTTTGCCAGACCTGTACATCAAATTTCTTTATCTATGCTGTTTCAGACAGTAAGAGTTTTTCAAGTGTCTTTGCAAACATGATGGCATGTTCTTTTGTTCATATGAGGTGATCAGAAAAGGAGGCACTTCAGTTAATGATCATCCACTCACTCCTGTGCACAGGGGCACACACACTTGGGCCCTTTCCTGACTGCATCTCTTGCTGTGGAAAAGAAGGCTTTCCTTGCATGCCGATGTGTTAGATATTCTTAGACTCAAAGGCCTAGTAGATTCTTTATATTCAAAGAGCAAACACTGCCACTATCATTATGAATTACTATTCCTGATGAGTCTAATTCTTTTTACTGCCATTACAGCAGATGCTCACATATCTATCCTCGGTGGCCAAATCAATCTTTCCAAGCTCCTCATAAATATTCGAGGAAGAATACTGGATATTAAAAAAAGCATCTCCTGGCCTTGGCAGGAGAAGAACAGTTGCTTCTTGAAGTTGTCTTTTCAGACAGCTTACCTGCAAAACCTAAGGGACACCAGATATGGATCCCTCGCTGAACATTGCTGTTATACAGGCAGATATTCACAGTGACAGTGTTATTTCCCTGTTAACAGCCTTTAGTACAATATTTTTCTTTCTGTGCTTTTTGTTTCAGCTTCATGCATCTTCAAGTGTGTGAGCTCTGTCGTGGTTAATTATAAACTTTGGGAACTTTTAACATGGGAAATTTTTCAGAACAAGTCATGTGAACAAATAGGCATCCCCTGGCAGACCATGGAAAATAGAAAGCCTAGAGAAATAAAACACAAGGGTTGCTCAGAACAGTAGATCTTTAAAATAGTTCAGATTCATAATCTCCTGAACTAGATGGATTGTCTACAAATAGATTTCTTTTTACCTGCTGATTTCTTTGTCATCTATCAGATTAGCAACCCTCAGTTGCTAATCATCACCAGTGTGTCTCCTAGAATGACCATTCCTATTTTCCTGTCTCCTCTTGGAAATCCTGTTCCCTATACTCTTGTTTTTTTACATCACAAATTGCAAAAAAGTAGTAGAAATTATTTCCCATAAGCTTATGGTTTTGTGGCATTAGCTTCTATCCTTCCTGTCACTCTTCTGGTTGCATCTTTGATCTTACGTTTCGTATATAGGCTCCTCTTTACCATTGGCATGAGAAGCAAGAGGTCTTAAGGAAATAAGGATTGAGACACTGTTAGGAATGAACATATGGACAGAGAGTAGGTACATGAAAAGAGGCAGTTCCAGCCCCTGAAGGTTGTCAGCCTGTGTTGATAAGGCTGGAAAAGAGGAAAACCATGATGTTATGTGGCTAAGGAAAGGCAGTTGCCAAGTAGCTGAGTCAAACCCTGGTCTTAAGTGAGTTTATTGTTTCCTATGAAGTAGGCAGAACTGCCTCTGAAATGCTTGGGGATAAAAGTGATGGATGAAATGGTACCTTTCAGATAAATTTTTGGTTTTAGTCTTCCACGGTCTTCTGTTTTTAAGTGTTCTTCAAGGTTGCCTGAAGCCTTGAACTGGCTTTTTGGCATGGAGTTTGAATAAAACTGAAACATAGTTAAAAATATAATGAGATTCTGAAACAGCTGAGTTACTCTTAAGAGTTGTTTATGTTTAGCTATTATTTAATTTATAGAATACTTGTAAGGATTAGCACACAACAGCCCAAGAGAAGCATATATGTTATGAGATAGTACACTTTAGGTGCCATAGTTGCTGCTGGGAGATTTTCCTCCATCAAAATCTTTTTGTTTTGGTGTGCTTTCTTTCAGTCACAAGGAGAACTTTGCTGGTGCCAATACTGGTTTTGGAAAGTAATCATACCCAATGTCCTCCTACAGCATGAAAGCACATCCCATGGAATAGGTATGGTTTACAAGGGCATGACACCATGTGCAGCAAAAAACATTTGAGTCCTCTCTCTATGTCTTTAATAAGAAGAAACATAATTGGAAAGCAGGGAATGAATTCAAGGGAGATTGACTAGGTCAGACTGGATGGAGATTGAGGAACCTGGTCTAGTGGAAATATCCTTGCCCATGGCAGGTGAGTTGGAAATAGATGATCTTTAAGGTCCCTTCTCAACCCAAATAATTCTATGAGTCTATGGTTACTGCCTGCTGTTAAACTCAGTATGTACCAAGGTCTATGCATCTGGAAAGTTCATCTAGTTTAGGATGTGGGGCAGCTGGATGAGTACAAGTACGTAATCTATCCAGCAGGTCTGATAAGGGCCCGTTTTAGTACCAGTGACTTCAATCAAATCCAAATGTATTGGAAGCTTCACCGCTTAATGACACTGCACTTTGGCAGACAGTTGATTCACTGGCCTTCAAATAATGATGGATCAGCATTGTACATTAACAGGACGAAGGTAATATTTTCATTTTTTTAAACCAGCGTGCTTATCATTAACTGAGTAACTTTCTTGATTGTATCACCTCATAGTGCCACAATAGCCTGGTTGTGGAGGCTTGTGTTCAGGGCTTTATTTTCTCATGCTGCTGCATGGGATTCCTTCCCATCCCACTGCCAAGCAAATATCCTGAGTCATTTTCCGGAGCTATTGTTTTCCCTTGGAAAGTGACTCCATTCTTATTCTTGTGATTCTTGTGTTTCCAAGTTTGGATGGAAAATGTTGTAAGCAGTGTTAGGAGGAACACTAAAACTCTTAACTGGGCAAGTTGTGCCTACGACCAAGGGAGAGACTAAAACTGATGTTATGTGTGGACACCCCACTTTCTGTGCTTGCATTGATCTTTCAAAGTAGGTTAATTAAAATATATTCATAATACCTTTTAAAAACATACCTAGTTAGACCTACCCTTGTTTAGAAATTCTTTCCACTCATCACAAACTTCTGTGGTTCTATGGTTAGGAGACAGGAGCTTCCAATGAGGAATATCTGAAAGAATTTTTTACCATCGACAGTATGGAATCTTGACTGATGCAGTATAACATGATGTTGGAATACTTTTAGGTTTCCAGTGGCTGAAAACTATTCCCAACTCCAATTTAAATATGCAGGTTTCTTATAAAATATAAAGACTTTCTTGTCTAAGAATTATATCCACAAAAGGCAGCATATTGAGGGGGAAGTAGAACCTGAAACAAGAGAACCTGGACATTAGAGGAGGTAAAGATGGTGCTTTTCTCCTGACAAAATTACTCTGACCACCAGGGCATCCTGAGGCAGGTACACTTTCATTCTTGGGTGTTTCCCATGCACATGGGACTGATAGAGAGAAGCTCCCCCCCAGTTGCATGTGTGCATGTGAAATTGCGTGAACTGTCAAAATTAAGACAGATTTGCTCATAATTGCATACTGGGGGCTAGAGTGACTTGGTTGTAAAGCTTAGAGAAACCTCCCATGGCACCTCTAGTTAACTTATCTGAGGTTTCAAGAATTTCACATTTACACTGAGACACACAAAACTTAGGTCCAATGGCTCCTAAGTCTTATCCAAATCTCTTTATGAATGCAAACCAAAAGCTCTCCCTGATCTGCAGCCTTCCTCCTTTCAATAGGACCAATCCATGGCATACAGTGCAGATCTATTAACGGGGCTGAGAGATTTCAGATAGTGTAACCTGTCACAGGATCAAGCCATCTGAGCTCAAGCAGCATGGCAGAATGTCCATTTCAGGGAAGACATCTGTCAACCATAAAGAGGTTGGGATTTCAAATCAATATTTCACTATTAATTTCTCAAACTGAAGAACTGAATCAAGACTGCAGATCCTGAAAATTAGTCTGTAGAAAGTAATTTCAGTTACCATCAGTTATTATGGTGGAGTTATATAGTATATAATATAATTCAAACAAGTAAATATTTCATAGTCTAGTTGTACATTATGTTTCTGAAGAAACCCAAACCAAGAAAATGTGCTTCATCAGGTACGTAACCAATTTCACTGTATGTGTGCATGCAGAACCTCTTCCTCATTACTGTAGTAACCTTTTAAAATCCTAAAGCTTAGAGGATAATTACAGCTGTCCACAAAAGCAGCTGAATATCCCTTTTTCAGTGAGTCTATGATATGTTTTCTTGGCTGGATATGAATAATAGACTCAAGAAAACATGTAGAATTTGCCAACACCTCACAAATAGTTTCCATAGGAAATCCACAGCAATGCACTTGATATATTTACATGTGAGATGGCATACACCATTCAGTATTTCTTATTAAATATCTTTCTTATTTTTTTTCTGTTTTTTCTGGCCTTTATTAAAATCCACAAGTCATAAAAAGGAACAAAAAGCCAGACTGAAATAGCATAAACCAACAACATGTTACTCATAAATTTCAAAACATTCTTACCATTGAAAGCCTCTTTAAATGGGGGACATTTTGAGCCTTTACTGTCCCAGTCTGTTGCTGTTATTCATTTTCTAAGAGCGATGCTCCTATTCTATGAATTAGAGTTTGAATCCTCTGTGGGTGTATTGTCAAATCTTGTGGGGCAAGATCCCTCTTTCCTCAGCAAAGTGCAGCACCTTATACTCCTCAGAAAAGTTACAGAGGTCAGTGGAATAAATCCCAGGCCCTCACTGTCTCCCTGGGTCCAGAATAAAGTCCACAAATGAACTTTTCCGTTTGAGCATAATGATGAGTACGATAGGTTATATGTAGATCAAATGTCTTGTCTAAACAGAGAATTAAATTAAAAAAACCAATAGCAATAACATCTATATTTTTAAACTGTGAGACTGTGTGTGGTTTCAAAATCTTTTCATTCTGTTATTCATGGCCAAATAATGTTTAGGGAACAGATAAAGGCAAGCAGGAGCCTGCAAGTAATTGGTGTCTAGAAAAACTGTCTTAAAAACAAGTATACCTGTGAGGAACAATTGGCAGACTGTTGGGACTTTTACGGAAAATTGCATTACACAGGTTCTCATAATGTCAGATGTAATATAATAAATAGGCTTCTCACTTTGGTGTTCCCTATAGTCAGCTGGAAATATCTGGAAGGCAACTCTTCATTTTTCTGGTTTGTGTGAAAATTATGCCTTTTTTTAGGAGCTCTTTGCTTTGCAGAATACCCCACAGCTCAGCAGTTGTTCGTCACATTCGTAATTAGATTATACCAAACTGTCAGTGTTAAAACACTGGTGTTCCATTGTATTCCTCAGCTCTAACTCCTGAGCTCCTCAAAAGCACTGAGCTTGCCACAGTGATACCTGCTTGGGATGGACCCTACCCTTGGAGGTCTTAAATATACCAGTCAACACCTCTCACCATGGGACTGTAGTTAATGATGCTCTGTACTTTGCAGAGGGTACTCAGGGTCTGGTAAGACCGGCTATCTACTCTGTTGTTTGTTTATGTAACCAATGAAATTCTGCTGGGATTTTTTTTTTTTGGAGGGGGTGGGGGGGCTTTTTTTGGTGTTTGTTGGGGTTTTTTGGGGGGTATTGTATTTTTTTGGGGGGTGGGGGTTTGGTTGGCTTGTTTTGGTTGTGGGTTTTTTTTGTTTGTTTGGGGGTTTTTTTGTGTTTTGTTTTTTTTTTTTTTTTTTTTTTTTTTTTTTTTTTTTTTTTTTTTTTTTAGCAGTATAGCAATATTAGTCACAAAAAAACCAACCAACCAACCAAACAACAAAAAAAGAAATACATATGGAGCCTATTTGCATTTTGCCCTGCACTGGACACAGATAGCTCATCAGATCTTTCAGGAAAGCATCAAGGGAAAAGAAGTGTCAACTCTTGAGGTGCTGTGAGGTAAGAATTGTGTTGGAGAGGCAAATCTCAGGTCCATGCTTCTCACTATATCCTCCCCTGCACTCTCCAGAGATGGACATCTATGGTAAAAGGTGTTGCTGGTGTGCACTCAGCTGCCCTGCACTCAGCTGGGCTCTCCTTCTCACCTGGGTGCTAAAGGCAATCTCCTGGAGGGATGCCTATCCCTGCAGGAAGAAAAGTGCAGCAGCCAGCTTCAGCTGGAGGTCAGCCAGGATATGCTGATGCTTGAACTACTGCCCAGACAGGCACACAAAAGACAGAATTTTGGAGCAGAGACTGGGGCAGATTTTCTCTACAGTGCTCCCAGTTCACACAAGACAGGGCTGGCAAACTGACAAGCACCACTTGCATGGTCTTTTTCTCCCAGCCTCTTCAACACGATCAAAATGGTCATGTAACCATGAGGTGGTGGATCAGCTTTCTCCCATCAATGAAATGCTGCTGCTGAATCTACTGGATTAGAAATAATCTGGACACTTAAGCATGGAGTATTTCACTACATTTATGGACACAGCTTGAAGCAAGTGGATTTTTCAAGCAGTGGGGTGAGGAGAGTACTGGTGAGGTTTTATTGACTGTGGTTTTTATGGCTTGTGTATTTTTTATTCCTTCCCCACCCTCCCTGTCCCCAGTCTGCAAACCAAGTGCCAGTGCATGGGATAGACCTGTAAAAGGAGAAAGCTCACAGTTTGCCCAATATTTACCAGGAACAGAATCTTGCCCTAGACATTTCTGTTTGTCATCTGGGGCAGATAGCAAAATAAATGTAGCCATCTTTCAGAGGCTGCTTGAGGAGCCAGTCATTTTATGTTGTAATGACATCTGCATTTAATAAAGATACAGAGCATTCTGATGAGAGTAAAAGTGTACTCTTATCTTAGAGACATACAGACATAAAGAATGAAGATTTCATTTAATTGTGGCTTGCTGCTGTGCACAATTTACCAAAATGGCAGTAAACTGCTATTGAACTGTAACATCTAAAGATGTCTAAGTGCCTGGATAATTTGTGGGTTTTTCTTCCTTTGGAAGATAGTAATAAAATAGCTAAAAAATAGGAAGAAAATACAGCATCAAGGCCTTCAAAGCAAAAAGAGAAGTAGTCACATACTCAGAGGCTCTAATAGAAGCATCATGCACAGGAGAGGCACACCTTGAACTCCATACCTTAGTTTGCAGAACCATCACAACACAATGACCATTAAAAATACATAAAATGATGGGCTTGTATCCCAGAGAGATGCAATCCAGCAGTACCGGTGCTTTTGTAAGTTTGTGAGCCCTTTAAGAAAGTTTTCATAGGTAATCTATGCTAGGGTTTAGCTTTCCTTAACTGGATTTTACAGCACTTTAAAAGTAGTGTGTCATGCCTTCCCCTCCCTGCCCCGTGTTTCACAGCCAGAGGCAAAAAATCAATGGCTATAGTTGCACAGGATTTGTGTCCAGAGTTGAACCCCTTTATCATCACTTAATGCAACTCTGAGGGTCTTGGTTCTGTGTGGGTGGCAGAGGGAGCTCCTCTTGATCCCTGCCCATCAGTGGAATCCCTTGGGAATCAGATCAACTCTGGCTGACTTGACCGTGATGATTAGCTGGATGCAATACTTGAGCCCTATGGGACTGACAGAACCATTTGCATGTCTTAAGAGTCTCCAGTGGGGCTTTTGGTTCAAGAGGACTAAGACGAGATGTACGTCGATGGAGCTAATAGAGTTCTGTTTACGATGATGGAACGGCACTTCACACCCTGGCACAGCAGAGAGGGCCTCAGCTCATGATGAGGAGGCATGGCATCCTGGTGATTGAGAAGCATTGGCCTCCTCAGTAATAGAAGATGTACCAGTTGTGGCTCCAAGATAAGAGTGGGAGAAGATCCGAACAGACTAGCAGGACAGGAGTTCAGGAACAGCATGGACAGCAGGAAAGAAGTGGGAGAAACCAAAAGGAAGAGTCCATGAAGAAAGAAGAATGCTGAGTTTTATTCAGGTTTTTCTTTCTATAAAAGTTTTCTTGTTTGGTACAGGGTTTTCTTTTTTTTTCTTTTTTTTTTTTTTTTTTTTCGTTACAATATAATTTAAACAACATGATGCAAACTGTGATGATCATTGTATATGCTGGGCATAGCAAGCATTAGTCCCACCTGCAGGAGATTTTGTTAGCCTAAGCAATGGACTCCTGTTCCGTGGAGTGGGTAAATGAAGGATACCCAGCAGTCACCTCTTTGCAGGGATGAAGCATGTGGAGCAAAAATTTGATAGATTGCAGTGTTATGGCATCAGTGCTGAGCTACCTGCTTACAGTGACAGAGAAAATTGACACCTGAGTAACATTTATCAAAGGTATTATGTTGAAGAAGAATCCCAGGGCTGTGGATTATTCTTATTAATAGAAAGTGCAATCTATCTCCAGGAGATAACAAATAAGTAAAGTTCATAGCTATTATTACCTTCAAATGTATTCACTGTGAGTATTTCCTCCTGAAAATTATCTTGCATTCATGTAAATTACATTGACTAGAAAATACTAATTCTCTCCCCAAGATAACAAATGTATATGTAAAATATTCTAATCTAGTGGTGCTAATGTGTCTAGGGAGGGTTTATTACACTATGAAATTTAGATGAATCACAGAAGTGGAATGTTGGATGAAATTAACAGGTAGTGATGTCTTCAGTGGTGTGCCCAGGCAGGTGAAAGGCAAACTGCAGAAATTAAGAACTCACTCGGCTATGCGAATTTCTCTTTCAACTATCATCCAAAGACAGGATTGTCCAATTTCCTCTGAGTTTGCCAGTGGGATCAAGGAAACACAATGAATTACTTATTTTCTTTTTCCTTACCTTCAGAATTTAATTCTGTGTATTTGTTTTGCTATTCATATTGAGTTGTTCATCTCTGACATGTCTGTTGGCAAGGAATGAATAAACAGTCAAATGAACTGAATGAGTTGTCTGAAGAATAGTGTGAAATTTACTTGAAAATATCATTCAGCAGTTGCTTGAGACAACAAAGAAAACTGAGAAAAGTCAGTTGCATATTTATAATATCTTTCAGGTCAGTCTGTGATGCCTCTTCTGTTTTGCCCACATGAAAGTGGGAGAGCTTATGATTTTTTTGCCAGGCAACTGTGTAGCTGGCCATTACAGTGAGGCTGAATCGAGCTCTGGAAAGCTGCTCCAGAGCTCAGGGGAAAGATTTAAAAATTAAATTTCTTAGTTTAACATCCTACTTTCTTGAAGGAGCTTTTTCACTAGTTTACTCTGGGGGCTGAGAATTCAGAGGTCACACCTACTAAACCACATTGTAAATGAAAATAATGCCCTGCCAAACTGCTCTAACAGTGAGGAGAAATTATCCTCCTCCATTTCTTTTTGTGCAGCTCACATATATCTTATGGAGGTGAAAGGTGCTCAGCTGGCATCCTCAGAAAATAAAATCCTTCACCAGTTTGTGTTAGCTTGCTGCAATGTACGCACTGGATTCGCTAATGAACCACATTTCTGGCTGAAGGGGCTACCCCAGAGTTTCCAGAATAATTCTGTTATCTGCAGCTTACTCAGTCCTTGGCCACTTGGAAACTCACAGACTGCACTGCACTGAATCCATCAGGTGTTTCACACAGATCCTAAGCAGCTGTCAAATGGTGATGGTGTTGAGTCACTGCTGAGCTTGACCAGATCTAAGACAATAACCTTGAGAGCTAAGGCTCAGTATGGATTTGCAGCCCTGGTGCACAGGAGACAAAACTATTGAGAGTGATAGAAGAAAACTACTTTTAGGTGAGAATGAAAGACAAGTGCTATGAAAAATGTCTGAAAACATTGATTTCACATCTAAATGCTCACTTAGTTAGCAAAAATGATTGTTCCCCTTTCTTATTTGATGTTCACAAAGTCATGATTTTCTGAGCTTGGCCTTGTATCAGAAGATACAGATACTTGAATTTTCATAAGAGCAAAATGGCAAAGAACAAGGACTGAAATCTTGGGCTGTTGAAGTCAATGGAGTTTTGCCACTGGCATTCAGCTGAGGCAATTTTCTTCCTCTAATATATTGCGGATCAAGAATAAGGCATTAATCCTCCAAAGAATTTTTTTTTTAGTCCTCTGCAGTTTAGAAAATATATTTATCAATCTGGGACTTTAACCAAAAGGAATTGGTTTACAAGCAACTGAAGCATGTTCTTCCAAGATTTACAAAAAGAATAAACTAGCCAAACCAGTATTTATCCATGAATAATTTTAGCTATAATAAAAAGTTGAAACAGAAAAACAGAACTGACATTATTTAAAGGATTTATTGGAATTCTCCACCAATTTTTTTAAACACAAGAACAAAACTTGCTTTAACAGCAATAATGTTTTCTGGGTTATTTATATGGGCTTCTTTCTGAAAAAGCTGACTCCATACAGCAGACATATATAAAAGAAGAAAAAAGGAACCTTCTATTTCTTTACCTTTTAAGCTTTATATTACTTTTTGCCTTGAATCATCAGTCTATCCTCCAAACTTTTTTGATGTCATTAGTAGCGAAGAATGAAAATATGGTTCTTGACTATAATGTTTATTCTTAAAAGAATATTTTTTTTCAAATACGTTGAAATGCATGACTTCATTTTTCAATCTTAGGCTCTTCACAGGTACCATTTACTTTGAAGAAGCCTCTAATCCTTTCTTCTCTCATTTTCTGTCTCTTACTGCTTTGACTCCAGAGAAAGAAAGAAGTTTCTTCTTTCACATTTTTCTTGACTGACCCATGAAAATGATGTGTGATAGAAGCATTAAAAAGAAATATGTCTGCTACTGCCTTTGAAAATTAGTCTCTTTGTTCTTATGGCTGATGTTTTCATTGCAGAGCCATTATCTGTTATGTGTGTTTATTTTAAAGAATCAGTTACTTTCCCTTATTCCCCTGCAACTTACAAAATCTGAAGTAGGAGCACCAAACTTGAGAACCCATGAGAACCTCATGAAGTTCAACAAGTCCAGGTGCAGGGTGATACACCTGGACTGGGGTAACCTCAGATTTGAGAGTGGACTGAGAGAAGAACTCACTGAGAGCAGCCCTGCAGAGAAGGAATTGAGTATTCTGGTGGATGCAAAGCTGGACATGAGCTGTATGCTCACAGCCCAGATGGGCTGCATCAAAAGAGTTGTGGTCAGCAGGTGAGAGAGGTGATTCTCCTATTCTGCCCTTGTGAGACCCCGCACAGAGTACCATGTCCAGCTCTGGGGTCCTTGGCACAAGCAAATTGTGAATCTGTTAGAGCATGTCCAGAAAGGGGCAGCAACAATGACCAGGGGGCTGAAGGATCTCCTATGAAGACAGGCTGATAGAGCTGGGTTGTTCATCCTAGAGAAGAGAAGGCTTCGGGCAGCCCTCATTGTGCTCTTCCGGTACTTAAAGAGGCCTTATAAAAAAGAGGGAAAGTGACATTTTACATGGGCAGTGATAGGACAAGGGGAAACAGGTTTAAACTAAAAAGGAGAGACTTAAGAGAGGAAAGACTTCAGAGAGGAAAGAAGATGCACCATTACATGTAAATTTCCAAATAAGAACAAATAGGCAAAGTAGAGTACATAAATTCATATCTGACTGCAGTATGTATAAATTCAAGTCTCCTAAGGGCAGTTATCAAAAAACATTTTGGTCCACCCCAAAGCCTATATTACTTACAGGAACTATATGAATACATGTAATGTATCTGGATTTGCCCTTTTGAGTCATCTCCAAATCATCATGAGCTGATTTTCCAGAAAGGATGTTACCAAGTCATATTTATTTACAGTGAATTTCATTTTAGAAGAACCCATATATTCCAATGAATCTGCTTTTATTGCAGATAGGCATTTGATACCTGTCTCAAGAAGCATCTATTCTACTGGTCTCAAGAAATCCTTTTGTATCAGTAGAATTCAAGATCAATAGAGAGCCAACACCTGAAATTCACAGGCACTGATGCTGAAGAGTTTTGATACTGATAGACACTGATACCTTTCAATCTCAATAGGCTTCTATACCTGTAGGTCATAGAATAGAATCATAGAATGTTAAGAGTTGGAAGGGATCTTAAAGGTCATCTAGTCTCAATCCCCCTTGCCATGTGCTGGGACACCTTATGCTTGACCAGGATCTTATCCAACCTGGCCTTGAACACTGTCATGGTTGGGGCATCTACAACCTCTCTGGTCAACCTGTTCCAGTATCTCACCACCTTCACAGTAAAGAATTTCTTCCTAATATCTAGCCTAAATTTCCCCTCTTTCAGTTTGTGCCCATGACTCCTTGTCCTGTCACTACAGTTTCTGACAAAGAGTTTCTTTTTGGCTTCCCTGTAGGTCCCCTTCAGACACTGGAAGGTTGCTTTGAGATCTCCACACAACCTTTTCTTCTCCAGGCTGAACAGCCCCAACTTTCTCAGCCTGTCTCTGTAAGGAAGATGCTTCAGTCCTCTTATCAATTTTGTGTCCCTCCTCTGGACTTGCTCCAGCAGTTCCATGTCCTTCTGATGCTGGAAATGTCAGAACTGTATGTAGTACTCCAGGCCTCATAAGAACACATTAGAGGGGGAAAATCACTTTCTTTGACCTGCTGGCCACATTCCTTTTGATGCAGCCTGGGATTCCATTGTCTTTCTGGACTGTGAGCACACACTGCTGGCTCATGATGAGTTTTTCATCAACCATTACCCCCAGTTCCTTCTCTGCAGGGCTGCTCTCAGTCACCTCTTCACCACATCTGTAGACGTGCCTGCGATTGCTGTGTCCCAGCTGTCTTGCACATCACTTTGTTGAATTTTATGACGTTTGCATCAGTCCACCTCTCAAGTGGGTCAGGGTCCATCTGGATGGTGTTCCAGCATGTCAACTGCACCACATAACTTGCTGCTGTCAGCAAAGTTGCTGAGGGTGTACTGGATTCCACTGTCCATGTCACTGACAATGATGTTGAAGGTATTGGGTCAGCAGTCGTCACTGATCTCCATGTGAACAATTCTTTGTGTGTGGCCATCCTGCCAGTTCTTTATCCAGTGAGTGGTCCATCCATCAAATCTATGTCTCTCCAATTTGGAGACAAGGATGTCATGCAGAACAGTGTCAAATGCTTTGCATAAGTCCAGGTAGACAATGTAAGTTGCTTTGCTCCTATCCACATATGCTGTAGCCCCGTCAGAGAAGGTCATCAAAATTTGTCAGTTATAATTTGCCCTTAGTAAAGTGATGTTGGCTGCTGCTTCAGACCAATTTTTATATCAGTAGACATTGAGACCTATCTATAGCAAGACCTTCAGATAACTATAGGTGTCAATGTCTATAAGTGCAGACACCTATTTTTAGGCACAGATAGTGACAGCTGTTGGTGCATAGATACAGAACAGAACACTGATAGTTTCTAATCTCAATAGGTGACTATACATATCGGTCTCAAGGCCAGTTTTCCTACCAGTAGGCACCAAGAACTACAGTCAGTGAGACTTTTTGATATTCTCAGACATGAATGCCTATCAATTTCTATACCTATCTGTAAGTATCAATACCAATACCAAGTTGATCTTTTGTTGTCAATAGACATCTACATCTATCAGTTTCAAAAAATTTCTTGGTATCACTAAACACCATGACATGTCAATTGTGAGATCTTTTGGGCTCTTTGTGTGCATCAATGCTTATCAATTTGTATGTCTATTAATAGACATTGATTCTATAGGTATTGGCCAGAAGTTGATCTTGATTTTGTTAGCACCAGCATACGGTGGTAAGACCTTCCAGTATCATTAGTCATCAATTTCAACACCTACAGATGGACATCAATGTCAATTGACAGATATGGGGTTTTTTTAGTTCTGTAGGTGTCTATATCTATTATCTAAAGACTGTTTTTGATCTGAATAAGAATTGAGATCTATAGATAACACAACATTTTGATATTCATAGGGATCAATGCCTTTCAATCGCAATAGGAATCCAAACACTTTGATATCAAGAAACTTTTTGATATTGATAACAATCAAGACCTGTAGATAGTGTGGCCTTATGATGTAGATAGGTATTGAGGCCTATTAATTTTGACACATATTTAAAAGTGTTTGTATCAATAGGTTATTACCACATCAATGTCAGTAGATACTGATACCTTCTCGTCTCAATAGGCATTTGTTTCCTTCAGTTCCAAGAATAATTTTTTTTCATATTGGTACAAATATGAAGATAGCAAGACCTTTTAATATAGATAGGCTTCAGTACCTACTGACTGTTTACTCCATATTAATTAAAGGAAATTGCATTGTCTACAAACTTTTAACAATTACCTTGTAATATACTAGAAGTTAAAAGTAAGACTGTATACTCCTCTGTTAAACAGTGCTGCAAGCTAGTATTTCCCCAAAACTGAAGGGCCTAATAAGAATTTATGTGACATACTGTAAATTATTCTTAGAATAAGAAAATTGCAGAATATATTCCAGTTAATGATCATTTATTCCATGAAAAATTATTATCTAAGTGCACATGAATTTCCTGATAAGCATCAGTATAATTTCAAAAGATTAAATCATATAACATGTAAGAGTAATTGTAATGTAATTAGCCACTGATCACTCCATTTCTTTTCCTCTGTTATGCATGTGTATAGGAAGACAGAACAATTAAAAAGTTATAAAACAGTTCATGTTGATTTGTACAGCTCTGATTCAAAGCAGAGGAAAATCCCAGATAGGCAGAAAAATTAAAATTGCACTATGACAAAAAAAAGTATTAACTTTGCTCCATTTTTTTTGTCCTACTTTTCCTGAAAGCTTGTAAATTAGCTGCTACTTAGGGTTCTAATACAGAGCAAAGCATTTGTTATTCACTTAGCAGTGCTACTCATCTCTGCTATGGAAAATATCAATGTTAGTGCACTTCCACTAAAAAGCACTCAAGTATTTTAAAAAAACCAAACCAGAAACAATTAGCTTTGATCTGAAATCCAGCAATTATATATAAAAGAAATACAACTTGAAGCTTACTAATGCATTTTCTGTGTCCTTGCTATTTGTATTGAAATAAAAATAAAGTCACTTTATAGCAAATGCACTTATTAATTTCTCATGTAGTTGTGTTGTACTCAGGAAGACCTAAATTTCTTGCTGTTTTTGTCGTGTTTGTTAAGGTTTGCATTTGCTGGGCTCCACCGACAATGTTTCAGTAAAATAACACTGAAATAGCACAACCTAGCACTGTTTGTGGCTCACTGGCTTTAACTCACTTGTTGTTTTGTAGGCAGTGATATTGTTCTTTCATACATCATTACTTGCTACTGAGATGATGAAAAAACCCTAGAAAGTCTCATGTACCTAGATATACAAGATGGTGAGAGAATTATGTTGGATCCTGGAAAGATGTGAGCATCCACAATTGGCAGGGCTTTGCAAGGACTCAGCCCTTGCAGGCACCAGTTACCTCACAACTCACCTGTTGGTATGCCAATAAATTATTAATTGAAGTGATGGTTTTGTTTCCTAATAAACACTGAGTTTTGGAAGTGCTTTCTTTCTCTCTTGTTTTTATTTTGTTTTGCTTTGTTTTTAGTTCAAGGTATTTTTTGAACTGCAAAACAGTATCACATCACTTTGAGTCCTGAGTGGTCTGCTCCTCTGAGGGTGTTCCCTGTTACCTATTCCTCTGAGCCATCCTATATTGCTCATTTTGTCACTTGCTAATTTTAACTCACTGAGTGCTTTAAGAGCATGGGTAAGTCAGGTTGTACACATATTCTTTATTTCATCTGAACTATTAAAACATGATCTCTCTGGATACATTACATGACAAAGCATAAGCAAATCATAGGTATAAATAGAGTATGGTATCTGAATGCCCTCTGCAAGGTTTCTCGTCATGTCAATGTCTCTCATTTTCCTGATGCATTTACAGTTGCTGTAGTTCTATTTATTAGGAGCTATGGCAAAGTCCGTACAGCAGAAAGGTATGTAGCACTTGGAGATGACTGAAGGAGAAACTCTTTGCTTCAGTGGCCTGTTACTGAATGTGCATGTCTAGCAACTCCCTTCAATTTTCAAGAAGGTCATAAATAATGCAGATCCTTCAGGTGCACCTTCTCTGCCTTTCATGCCATTTCAGAGTGAGGTACATATATATGTAATACAGAGCACATTATGAAAATTCAGTGTCTAGCTGACAGAAGTGTGTGGCTGTAGTGTGGTCACCATCACTAATCCAAAGTTCCATTCAGACATGTATGCAGACACTGCTCAGTCTGGACTTCTTTTCTTTTGCTGGTCCTACAGATGCCCCCAAAGGAATACATGGCAGATCTTAACAATGCACATGGGCATGAACTCCCTAACAGTCAAGTTTCCTTCTGAAGGTGTCACAGGTCACACATATGCCACTTCCCTTGGCATATGAGGATGAGATGGCTCTGAGCTCAGGAGGACACAGGTCTCAGGGAAACAGAGCAATTCCTCAAGTTCATCCTCTAGCATCCCTCAGCAAGAAAGCCCATAGCTAATGACGGATTCCTTCTCCCTCAGCCTGTTTTACAAGGGAGACAAAATATATGCCTACTCACCCAGAACTAACATTGAAGAATCCGCATGTCTGTGTGACCTTTGCTGGTTGTTCCAATGAGAGTCGTGGAATCTTATCGTGCCAGACATCACTGCATCTGCTTAACTGGCACACCAGAGAATCAGCTGCTGTCCTCTGTGGAATTTGGGAACCAGCAGATGTTAGGTGCTGTACAAACACCTCTTGGAACAAAGTCTTTGCAACAACTCTCTCATTTAGTCGGGACAAGTCATGTTACGCCTACAGCTGAAAGCTACAGCAGCAGTTTTCAGTTTTTAGTGCTTCAAAATTTTTATTGCTAGTTAAATAAAAGCAAACTGAAGTTTTCATCTAAATGAAGCCTATAATTTTATGGGACCCAGTGGTTACATTTTTCAAATGGTTGTAAGAAGGGAATGGAATCTCTGGACAGCACTTATTATCCATTCTCCTAGGCATTCATTCCATATTCTGATAAAGATCAGCCTTAGGCTTTCAGGTTATTGATCTCAGCCAAAGGGCAGATCTCTCAGCTCCAGCAAGTGTTTCTGCTAATTTATTTTCCTTCCAACATTAATACTCCTTCTAATTTCAACCTCAAGAAGCAGCAATAAATTGCAATCTGTAGCTTTAGCTTGTAACAGCAGAGTGGACCATATGAATATGTGTTGGACAGCTTGTCACAGTCTGCTGCAAAATCCAATTATTTCTTCACTACAGCTATTCTAATTGTGGGGGGAATAAGGTTGAATGTCCACCCAAGTGTTAGAAAAAGACTAAATCTCAAATAATTAGCCAAGATGCCATCAAACTTGCTTATTGTATCTGAAAAATGCATTGGGGAGTTTGAGCTTGTTATCTAAACTGATAGGCAGAAAATACCAATGCATTCCTGCAGAAGTCAATAACTTCAGAAGTTACTTTTAAATACAGTTGTGTATTTTAATTGCCTGATTTGGCCAAGTGCCAGCTTCTTCTTTGGGTGGGACTGTTACAACCTTAGTCTTCTGGTGGGTTATTTCCCCCTAGGCCAGATACTCTACCCACTCGAACTCTTTGATCTGGTGGTGTTACAGGCTTGGGTGGGAAGGCAACACAACTGCCAGTGTTGGCTCCATCTCCCCACAGAGACCTGCAAGGAGAAATTGGTCTGCATCCTGAAAAGGGAAGGCTCAGCCCTGTACCTGAGATGGGGCAGAGATAATGTTGTCTCGAGACCAGGAGACCAAACCAAGATGTCATTGTTGGCCTTGCCCTGGCATAGTGCAGATACATGGGGCTTTACTCAGTCTCAAGTCTTAAGCAAATCAATTGAAAGTACATAAAGGCAGGATAGAAACAGAAAGAGCCTTTCCAGTAAGTCTGATACAAAAAAAAAAAAGCAAGCTTTTTTCCCCTGTTTTTAACATACAGCTTTCTGAACTAATTCCTAAATATCTGGAGGAAGGTATTGCAGTTCCTACGGACAGATTTAAGAAGCAAATAACACATACATAGCTTATTATGTGCACTGGTATTGTAAAATCTCAGTTAATTACTGTGAATTATTTGCTTATTATGGATCCTTGGAATTTATGGGACATAGATCAAGTCTAAACAAATATTTTTTGATCTTTTAATGAATTTTGTAAAGGCAAGGGTAAGAAAATCCCATTTGTATTTCTACATATTTGAACATTATTAGAATTGAGTTTTTCTTAAGCTGTTGATGTAGAAATAAAAAGGAAATTTCATTTCCATAAGCTACAGAGCAAGTATCAATCCTAGCATTAAATGTTGTTACATACCTCTGTAAACGATAATAACCTTTTGTTTCATTACAGAGCTGCATCAGTTTTTCTGGATGATACTAGCAGAAATGTTTCGGAAGCAGTTAGTGTTGAACAAATGGTCTGGCTCTTGGGTGACGTTAGCTAATCAGATATAAATGAGGGCTTGAAAAATAGGATAAAACCAACTTAATTTGTAGACTGAATGTAAGTCAAATGGCTTTCACTTGCCCTTTATATTCTGGAGGAGTTTTCTCAGAAACAAGCTAGCTAGATTAAGAAAGAAGACAGTGACATTTGTCTGGATCTGATCATAGTCACCTGAATTTGTATGCATCATATTCAATTTTTATTTTTGTTACGCAGTTCAAGTTCACAGTCTTGAAGAAACTGAAAGGCTGGAGCTAGTATCTGGCAGTGAGCTACCAAGTCAGCTCAGGGCCATGCAGACAGCCCTAAATTAGCCGCTTCACAATTGAAGTGCCAGGACCAGACCAGGCCTGCACAATTTCTGGTATGGAAAAGAAGAGACAAGGGGCAGAAACTGAAATACAAGAGGAGCTGTCTGAACATCAGGAAACATTTTGTTTTACTGCAAGAGTGACCAAGCACTGGAATAGGTTGCTCAGGAAGCTTGTGGAGTCTCCCTCCATGGAGATACCCAAAAGCTGTCTGGACACAGTTATCACTAATTGGGTCTAGGTGGCTCTGCTTGAGGAAGAAGGTTGGACCAGAAGGCTGCCTTTTCAACCTCAACAAGTCTGTGATTCTAAGAAGAGGGATAAGGGCACAGGGAAAGAGCCTGCCTCATTCTATATCACCTGGGAGCTAGAGATATAAAATGCTGTAGTTTGTCAGAGTGTCTCTGCCAAAAGTCTCTGTGCCATTGCCATAACCCATAGTCCAATCTCTTCCTCAGCATGAGAAACTAACATGACTATCAATAGTTCTGAAACAGAAGCCTTTGGCAGAGACAAAATTTATTGACATAGGCAAAGTCCCAGCAGTCTGCCACCCTAAGCAGCTGCATACCCTTCTCATGGATCAAGACAGTCTAGTCTACAGCTCATTCAGGTTATGTTGCCATGAATCCAAATGCTATTTCTTCTTGACTGTATGTCTTTTCATAGCCCACTGAAGCCCTCTTTCAACTGCAATTTTTTTAGTAGCTTCAGTGTGTCCAGCCTTAAAGCTCTCTGAAATCCATTAATGGATAATATATTTTTAACAGAAGCATAACTAGAAACATATTATTATGAGTGACACTTCTTTAAAACTAGAGTAACTACAGTGAATACTTATCCTGACAAGGTTCAAAGGGTTACTAAAGCTTTTCTATAACCTGTAATTTGGTATCACATTTTCCACAAGCTCATTATGCTTCACATTATCTGTAAAATATGATTTAGTGGTGGACTTGGTAGTGACACTGTAATCCTTGGACTCAGTGATCTTAAAGATATTTTCCAACTTAAACAATTCTATGATTCTTTGATTTTGCAGCAGATAACATGAGTCCCCTTCATGCTGAAGCCATGCTTACTGCAACAACCCCCGTCACAGCACAAGGTGCTGCAACCAACAGAAATTGTTGATGATACTTCATGGCAAGCTGAGTTCAGATTTGTTGTGCATTGCAAGGAATTGATAAAAAATTGATCATTTCCCAGATGTGACTTCAAATTGAGGTTATTAGTATTCACATTTGCGAGGGTTTTTTTTTCACAAATGTATCTACAATTCTAAGGGGAGAAAAAGAGTATAGTCTATGGAAAGCTGCCAAATTGTCCAGTTGGTTGGTAGTGATTGAATAGTACCACCAACCCAATCTCTTCTTCCCTTAGACCCTGTGCAGCTCTGCTTGGGCTTGATTCCTGGCAGTTAGTTCTGTCAGATTATGATAAACATGGTAAGAAATGTCCTCCAAAAGCTTTATTGGCCATATGTGGCATGTGATCTATATACTGCATCAGTTTGGGACCTTCAACGTGTCTACTTTAGACATGTTTTCACATTGCTCTCAGCATGCCTCTCATACAGAAAAAGAATGTGAGTGCATCTCAGAGGTAGAAAAAGGGCTAAAAAAAATTATTGTGCTTGCACTGTGCTCTGATTTTCAAGTTCACTCATACCTCTCAAGTTTACTCATATGGATAACCTGCAGTTTCACAGCGATCTCCCATGAAAGTATTCACTTAGTTAAACTTTATAAATACCGTCCTTAGATATTGTAGACACTGAATATTTACTTGGGTTCAAAGAGAGACAGGCAAATTAACAGCATCTCTGTTATTCATACAAATATACATATAATTCATACAAACCATGGACACATTAGGAAGTCTGCATGGCATATAACTACTGGTGAAGGGTGAAAAATTAACTGAGGAAGAAAATTTAGGTATGAGTGTCCTGCTCTTCTGCTATTCCTTAGGCATCTGCTGTTGCCTATGTCAAAGGCAGAGTGGTGGCTTAGCTGGCTCTCTGGTCTGATCTGCTCTATCTGTGTTCATGCTAAAGAGTTTCATTTGCTCAAGATAAAGACAGATGTTCCTTACTTAAGCAGTGTGAATTGTTCCCCTGTGAATACGCAGTGGACCTGGGTGTCTGTATTAGATGAGTGCAGTTTGAAGGTGCTCCTCTACTGCAGGAGCCTTGAGGAAGGAAGAGCTGTCATAGCAGAGGAACAGATCTATTCAGTTTGGCCTGTCAGTCTCATGAAGGTCTGCAGGAAAGGATTTATCCTGGATTTTAATTGGTGGCATGAGTTCTCCCTTCCCTTTGTAAATCATCTCAGCCTCCTCACCTTGGACCATTTATCAAGGTGTATGAGATGGGCCCTGAGCCCTGGGTCTGTTTCTATGACTGAAAGTTGCTGGAACATTGTTCATCAGAGTGTCACCCAGAGCAGGGACTGTGATGTCTCTTGCCTCTAGCCAGTATGTCAGCTCCCACACCCAGGTCAGGAGCGGGTTCCCTTAGTGATTTAAACTGATAAATGTCATCACCCTTCTTTAAGGCTAGACAGCAAGGAGGCAAAGTTTTCCAGCATTGGAAGTTCAGATTTAGATGTCTGAATTTGAATGTTTGTGACTCAGGCCCTTACAGGAACTATCTGTAAGTGAATTAATTTAATTGTTATAAAAGTTAACATCCGAAGACAACAAATAGAAAAGATTTAACCAAGATGACTTAGATGACATTATTCTGGAAATAAAATTCAGCTTAATTGTGATTTGTGTGTTTAAATAGAAGGACCTTTAAATCCTGGTTAATCTGATATAAAGTTGTATTGCTGTTCTCAAGCACTGCAAAATGTCGAGGCAGGTTCCAAACATCCCTGATGTAGTTTCAACCATTGCTAGCTCTTTTTCTCCCCTTTAATAAAGATTTATTTTTTAATTTGCTTTCCCATTGATTGTTTTTACCTACAGAGATCGTATTTTTATGTTCTTCTCTGATATCAAGAAAGTGAAAGAAAAAAAGGCCAAAGTCTCAAATTGACAGCTGGGGTATCTTTGTGGAGAGGGAAGAGAAAATAAAGCTAAAGATTTCCATGGTCCTCCTTCATATTAGAGGATACACCAAGATTTGTCATGAGCACTGAATGTAAAATATTAATGGAAATCTGACAATATTGTTCTCTGAAGTAGAAAATTCCGTTTTCTAATGCTAGCATAAATTCTCTGAGGGGGTGACAGGTTTGCTTTTACACTAAAAAAAAATATTCACAAGTAGTCCCGAGAGAGAGAGAGAGAGAGAGAGAGACAAAGGAAGGAAGGAAGGAAGGAAGAAAGGAAGCTATGATTGAGCTGCAGTATGAGGCATGGAGACTATTTCTTCACTTTCCTGGAGAGCAAGATAACACACATCTCCTCAAAAAACTCTGAGCTTTATACCTATACTTATTTAGTTAGTTTATTTAGTTACCCCGAGAGTAATGCTTATTGTTAAGTCACTTGCAAAGTATTTAAACACATGACACCACAACCTTAGCTCTGCACAGCCTTAGCTCTCATGTTACTTTTGTATGGGCTGGAAAATAAGAATAATGAATAATTTTAACATATTTAAAGGGAAGAGGAAGATGAAGATGTCTATTTCTGTGGTCTCTTCAAGACAGCCCTGCCACAATCTTGACTCTGCAGGGAGCAGGATGGCCTGATTTCAGCTCAGAGAGTGGGTAGTTGTCTGCTAAGATTGCTGTTCTGGCCAGTCCAGCAATTAATGTCACTGAGGTCAGCAAGCAGACATGAGGTAGTAACGACTTTCAGTTGCCACTGACCTGTCTGGATCCTAGCCAGAGACCTAGAAATTGAAATTTTTGGAGGCTGCTACCAGACTCTTTAGCTGCCTTTTACTTAACATATTTCAAGCTGTGGCACGAAAGAAGAGGGGAAAAAAAACAACAGCAAAAAAATCCCACCCAAAGGCAAGCAGGTGTTACAGTAATCATAAAGAAAGAGGTAGTAGCAATGGGAAGTTGCGTTGGCAGGTAAATGATGCGGAGAGGTACAGACATAGGAAGGAGTAGTTTCAGATGTCTGTCCGTCAATCGTCATTGGTTGTGCACCAATCCTACATAGTTTTAATATCGAAACATCATGAGCAGTGTTTTGTTCTCAGATATATAGGAGTCATTTTTCTACAGCTGAGTCCCTAATCTGCAAAGCAAAAAACTTTTTTTTGGTTGGCAATTAGTGCTGCGGTGAGTCACTTCTCTTCTGGTGCTTCACTCCCTCCCTTTCTTCCATAAATGCTTCTAAGAATAGCTGCTATAGAAATAACTTTTATCTAGGGGAATAGCCCAAAATAGCAAATTCTATCCCTAAAAGTTATCAGACTGGTTAGTCATTAGCAGACTATTAGACTGGAAAGAAAGCCTGAAAGTAGCTAACAAATGTGTTTCTTATCAGTTTATTTTTCAATATGATTTATGCTTAAAAAGTGCAACAAAATTTCAATATGTTCATATTTCCATAGGTAGAAGGAGGTTGATTTCCTGAAAGTCCTTTAACATATTATTAAAATCATATGTTAGCAACATTATGCTTATAAGCAAATTATGATTATGTCACAAGAAAGAAAAGATTTGAGTTTCATTATGTTCTGATCCTGATGGATTTGTTTTGTTTTTTTTTGAAAAGCAGTACATGGGCCAGAAACAGGTGCAGAAGTTGTGCCTATGCCAGAGGATATATGCATCTTCCATGTGCTGAATTTTTCAGACAACTTTGGTGCTTTAAAGACTCATGTCACTCCTGTGACATCAGCAGAACTGGCAGAGAAATTTCGCTAACTCAACTAACTATCTTAAAAGAAGCAAGCTGTGTAGGTTATAAAAAGTAACTGAGTCAAAGCAGCTGATGCCAGGAGATAAGCCTTTTGGACCAGAAGAGGTAGAGAAAGGGCTAATAAACTAATGTGGGTAAACACACATTGAAAAATATGAGTGGCCCATGCCATTTCCCCTGCCACCTATGCTCTACAAGATGTATGCCATCTTCCCAGGAGGAACCTGGCAGGGGGGAAATCATAACAAAGGGAAAGATGTGCTTCCAAGCTATTTTTCTGTCTTAGTCTCTTCTCTGAACATACTCTGAATTGTTGACCTGCTTAGGATATCTGAGTGTGGTAGCAGTACAAGTTGTCATGAATTTCTCAGTTCAGCATCCTGTGGCTTGCAGTCCCCTCAGGTGCACTTCAGACACAGGCTGGCACCATCCCAGGCAAGCTGAGAGCTGAATTGAATTTCTAACATAATAATGTATTCATTGTAGTATTGGGCAGTGGTACAGACTGACAAGCCTGAAGTTTGCACCTTGTGGTGTTTTTGAAGGCAAGTTTACTAATTCTATGCTCACTCATCTTGGCAGCCTTGTTCACTGGGTTATAGGCTCAGCCAAGCTAGTTTGGTGCTTTGGCTCTTGATTCCTAAACCACCACTACGATGACAAATTCTAATATCGTGTCTTCTCACAGACCAAACTTGGTGCTGTCCTCACAGTTCCATCAGTGCAAATTCCTGATACAGGAATGCATGCAAATTTGGTAGTTAAGGACTGGCAGGACTGTGGTTAGTAGATGGTGATTCCCTCCAGAAAACTGAAGGACTGGTCATGGCAAGGGAACACCAGAGCAGCAGATATGCTGTGATGTTAAGGAAAACAGTGGTGGGACAAATAGCATTTGAGGTGCTGATGGCATCTATCCCAACTAGGGTATGTTGGATTATAGCTGGGGAGTTAAGGGAAGTACAGTCAAGGTCATTAATTCCACCAGATTTTGTATACTGGATGTATAGAGTTAATAGGACAGTTAAATATTGTATCACTGCTACCATTTCATCACTGAAGAGAAGCTTCTGTACTTAATAGCACATCATGCCATTTGTGACACAGAAGTTCTTTGGGACATTCTGTAATGCATGTAGCTTCTGACAGAATATGCAAAACAAGCAAGATACACAAGAAACAGAATTTTAAAACACAGGTATTTTGCACCTAAGTAGTTTAAGTTGACAATTTCAATAAATAAATAGAAATTTGAAAAAAAAATTAGCTGTGTCTTCTCACACCTACATTTCATAAATGCAGACACCCACACACTTTATCATATATATGGCATGCTACTTTTCTGGAAAATAGTCTGGAATTTAAAATAATATGTGAGTTGATAATTTATTTTAGGCTATATACAACCATTTAGGGGACTGCCTACTGAAACACTCCTTTTATCCAGCCACTCTATAAATTAACTAATTAACTGTGTACAGTGCAGACAAGTGACAGGACTGAATACTACAAATGTGAAGAAGCAGCCTACTTCATGGCAAAAATTGTGGAAGTCAGCTAAGACAGCTTTGGGATGGATAGCACAAGTTTAATAATGTGATTTCTGTTCTGAAAATCTTTGTGATTATTGAAGCTCTTTGTGCTTTCCTGCAAATTACAAAAATGACAAGAACTTTAAACAGTAGATCAAGTTCAATTCCTGTTTGACTTCCTCTCTTAAAACAAGAAAACCCATGGGTTTTTTTTCAGTGTCACATGGTATTTCACACTTTGTTGTGAATTTGCCCCTTCCCATATTCCTGTTGTCTTTTCTGTCTTATTTGGACTGAGAGTAGAGTGGTTAGAGAAACAACTTGCAAAGAAAACCTTAGGTAAGCCAGCCAACATTGCCCTACAGAAGTAAATTCTGTTCTCGTTCTGTACAGGAAGAGACTTTGAAGGGCAGAAAAAGAGAAATTTCTCCTGCTTTTCACAGGAAAGTGTCAGAGAAAAATTTAGTTTGGAAGCAACCTTTAAAACCACTGAGTCCAACCACAAACCTAACACTGCCAAGTCCAATACTGAGCCCTGGGAACACCATCAGTAACTGAGTGCCATCTGATCTAATTCCATTGGCCACCACTCCTACCAGGCCTGGCCATCCAGACAAGTTTTTACCCAGAAAAGAGTACACCCTTTAAGCAATGAGCAGCCAGCTTCTCCAGAGAAAGCTGTGGAAAATAGTGTCAAAAGCTTTACTGAAGTCCGGATAAACAACTGCCAAGTCTTTTTCTCAGCTGTTAAGTGGCTTACCTTGTCATAGAAGGAGATCCAGTCAGACAAGTAGAATCTCTTCTCCGAAGTAACTTCTTGCATTACTTCTTTTTGACCACAAAATCAGTTAGTTCAGAGCCTGACCCCCTGCCATATTGCAGGTAGGAATAAGAGCTCAAATACTTCCTATTTGTCTTCAATTTAGCTCTAGTTCTCTTGTTGGAAGGCTTTTAATTCCACAGATAATGTTACGGTTGACTCACTTATGGCCTGCATGCTAGTCCAATACTTCCACAATCTACTGTGCTATTGAAGTCAATAGGGGCTTTGCCATCAAATGAGCTACAAGCCGGAGGCAATCCGTAATTAGTTGTCTGACTGCTAAATGCAACTTGCTTTGTAACAGCCACTGAATTATTATTCTCTGCTAACCTGTATCTGACTAAACACTCTTGGACAGCATATTCCTGAGCACTCCTCCTTCCCAGGGAGGTTAATCAAATAAAAACTGCTGCTTTTTCACATCAGAAATAGGAGATGAGATAACATAAACCCCACAAAATGAAAGCTAAATAACAGGTCCAAAAGAGACAAAACCATGGATGGGTATCTACCCTGGTCAGATCAGAGTCAGTAGCATCAAGGGTGTCCACATGTTTAGCAGGAGCAGCAGCTGAAAACTCCTTCACCACCCCCACTACCACAGCACTGTCTGATCACCTTCCGCCTGCCTCACGTCTGACTAACAGCCAGCTGCCTCAGCCCTGCACTCAGAAAGACTGGCCAAAAATTCATTTAAACCAAATGCGCCCTCATTATTTTTAGAGCCCTCTCTTGGTGCAGCACAGCATGACACTGGGACTAGGTATTATTTAGTTTTATTCAATGTTGCTGATATTTGAGACAGAAGGAGAGAGAGCACGAGCAGCTCAGCTGCAGCCTTTAAAGTGGCTCCAGTGAGATATTGTTATATATTGGGCCGTGTCTCAGTATAGGGGCTTGTTTGACAGGCCCTGTCATCATCTACCTCCAAGATTATCATTCATGCTTCTGGAAAGACAACTTTATTGGACTAAATATTGGCATGTGTCTGTGAGGCCCACACAGGTAAAGACTCTCCCGGGGCTGTGTGTCTGAGTCACTGTGCGTGGGTGTAACAACTGCACTAGTTATTATTAATCTCTCTGAAACCTCTTTACAGTGATTAAGGGAGTACTGTATGAAAGCAATCTGCTTTGTGGGCTCTCGCCAAGGAAGACCCACTAAGCAGATTTTGTTGGCTCCTTCAGCCAAACTGCTCTTTTCTTGGCAATTGAAATGCATATAAACATAGATGTAATGTCAATTTCCAGCGTTTTTGTAATGTACTTTATTCAGGTTATTTGGATGTGACACAAACCGCTAATTCAAAGCACGGTATTTAACATAGCCAGCCACTTTTCAGATGTGCCAGTGTATAAAATAAACTTGAGCAGGAGGCAAGATGTCACATTTGAAATTGAAGGGAAGAAGCAGGTGTGTTCTTGCCTCCAATCCCCCTTTCGTGAAGAATGGACTTCTGTGGGGGATTTCAGTATGAGATGAATGATAGGTATATGTCAGCTGGTAGTGGACTCCCTGCAAATCATGGCCAGAACAGCTCAGCAAATTGCCAAGGGTCTGCTCAACTCTTTCTCCAAGCTGGGCATTTGGGGAACAAAAGACCCAAGCTCTCACTAAGAAAGTTGTGAAAATGAGATCATGTGGCAATGGCCTGCAGCTATACAGAACTTCTGGTAACCCTGATTTTGGGTGAAAATAATGATCACATAGAAAGCCTTAGCCTATATATATCAATAAACAAGGCTGGTAGCTGGTTTCTGTGGCTGAGTCAGGGGGAGGGGAACTCATATTCTCTAGAGGAAGACTCTAGAAGGTTTCATCTGACCCATTTTCTTTGAGCTGTGGTATCTTTAACTTCTGTTTACTCCTGTATATAGATATATATGTATTTTAAAAATCTCACCCTTTTTTGCTCTTTCTATCCCCATTTCTAGCAATTGATCAAAGCCTGGGTTTACTATTCTGCTAGGTGTCTTATGACATCTTGTCCTCACACACCAGAAAGTGACTGTCTCTAAAGCAACTTTATGGGGCAAAGTAAAACAGAGTAAAAGAGCAGCAAACTGAAGTTTTTCCTGCTTAGTCTGTCCCAGGAGGGCTAGGCTGGGGAAAAACAAGACACTCTGAAGGAAGCAAAAAATAAGAATGAAAAGAAACCAGACAGTCTCAAGGAAGGAGAAAGAAAAAAAGAAAAAAGAATCTAACATCAGGTAGTATGTCAAATAAATATTTGGAGTTCACGAGGCTGACTCAACTTTGACTATCTGCAGTTTTTATATCACCAGCCTTGTGTCATTAATTAGTCAATGTTACGGTAATGTCCTAATTCCTACCATATTCCTTCATTCACTACAGATCATATGGTCACCATCTATTCTGTGTACATGTGTTGTGTTTTGGGGTTTTTTTTCCCATTTCCAGAGAGCAAGAGGTCCAATATGCCCAGGTGGCCTCTGAATCGAATTTCTTCCCTCTAGAAGGCAAAAAAGCTTACCTTTTTTTGAAAAAACAGGAAAGAACAGATGTACAGAAAGCTCTTTGTTAGCCTATTTTGTGCTCCTTGCTAAACGTGCCATAGAATCACAGAGTCATAGAACCATAGAATCATAAAATCACAGAACCATTTGGGTTGGAAGGGACTTCAATGATCATCTAGTTCCAAATGCCCAGCTGTAGTCAGGGAAACCTTTCACTAGACCAGGTTGCTGACAGCTCTATTCAACTTGGCCTTGAATACTTCCAGGGATGGGGCATCCACAATTGCTCTGAGCAATTTGTTCCAGTGCCCCACCTCTCACAGTAAAGAATTTCTTTCTAACAGGTAGTATAAACCTACTCTCTTTCAGTTTGGAGCCATTCCCCCTTGTCCTGTCACTACATACTCTTGTAACAAGTCCCTCTCCATCAATCCTGTAAGATCCCTTCAGATACCGGAAGGCTGCAAACAGGTCACCCCAAAATCATCTCTCCTCCAGGCTGAACAATCCCAATTTTCCTCCCATTTCCTTATAGGAGAGGTACTCCATCCCTCTAATCATCTTAGTGGCCCTCCTCTGGACTCACTCCAACAGGCCAATATCCTCCCCGTGCTGAGGGCCCCAGAGCTGGATGCAGTACTCCATGTGGGGTCTCACCAGAACAAAGAGGCAGAATCACCTCCCTCAGCCTGCTGGCCACACGCTGCTTTTGATGCAGCCCAGGACATGACTGGCTTTCTGGGCTGTGAGTGCACAGTGCTGGCTCATGTCCAGCTTCTCACCCACCAGCACCCTCAAATCCTTCTCAGCAGGGTTACTTTCGATCTGTTCATCCACCAGCCTGTATTGATACTGGGGGTTGCCCCAATCCAGGGACATCACCTTACACTTGGTCTTTTTAAAACTCATGAGATTTCCATGGGCCCACTTGTCAGGCTTGATCAGGTTTGCCTGGATGGCATTCCATCCTTCAGGGACACCTCAGCTTGGTGTCCAAGGGTGCACTTGATGGTGTTATATCCTTCTGCTTTCTCATACATAGCCGTAAAATGACACTGATTAATTATGTTATTGTCCTAGTTACAGTAGCCAGGACCAGTTTATCACTGTGTGGGTGTAACCAAAACTGTGTCTTCTACACCCTCTGTGTTATTTCTCATAACTGTTAATATCGAATTGTTGACAGCAGCTGCCCAGGGCACACCAGACCCCTCAGGCTAAAAGTTGAACTCTGAGATAAGGAAGTTTTCATGTCTTCACACCAATGACTCAACCGTGATAACCCCTTTGAGGGGGGCAGGAGGAGTCATGAGGACCTTCACACCCAGACTGAGGGGTCATGTCTGGTAATGGGCCATCAAGCATTCCAAAACTATCCCGTGACTCACAGAGTTAAATCACCCATTGTGAAACTCCTCACCCTGGGGGAGGTACTGGGCATTCCCACCTGAACCTAAGCATATATATTCTTGGGGTTTAGGGACTTCTGGTGCCACTCATTGGATCCAGAGGAGGACCAGAAACTCAACAGGACTGCGACTGCCACTCTTGACCAGACTGCAACCATCATCCTTATCAACAGGTTTTCCTTTCCTTTTACTTTGGGGGGAGGACTATGTGGTACTCAGCATAGGATCTAACAAACACCATTCTGTTCATGTCCCAAGATGCTGGGGTTTTATTTCTGTTTTTTTGTGGGTTAAACCCAATTTTTCTTTGTATCGTTGTATTTATTGTAATCTTTTTAGTAAATTGGAACTGACTTTTAATCTCTTTTG
Source organism: Scytalopus superciliaris (assembly GCA_013400415.1). NCBI lineage: Eukaryota > Metazoa > Chordata > Aves > Passeriformes > Rhinocryptidae > Scytalopus > Scytalopus superciliaris. The sequence continues at coordinate 110,656 of VXBX01009102.1, forward strand.
AGTAGGGTTGATTTCTCCTGCCATTTTACCTTGAAACTAGCACAGTCATTTACACACAGAGGCGTATTTCACTGTATAAAACTGTGTATCCTTGAGTGGTTTTCAAAAAAGGCTACATAGTTAGAGCATCAGCCTGCCCCTACAGCAGGCTGAGGAACTATCCTTGCTATACCACATTTGATATGGTGCCAGTTATCCCATTTTAGTTTCATCTGTCCTGTCAATCTGTGTTAAGAGGCTGCCTAATTGTGACCTTCCCCCTCTCTACTGCCCTCAGAGTGATGTACAGTCATTGGTGCAGAAGGGTGAGACAGCTCCATTGTGGCTCTAGTCCTTGCAATAGGAAGCAAGAAAGTGGTGGGCAAGCCTCCTCTCTTCCTCCTAGAAACTTCACAAATGTGTAAACAGTAAGGTGTTTTATTGGCACTTTGAACTGGTTATATTTAGATGAAAGACAATTTCTAACTCCCAAATACCATTAAAGAAATAGGATGAAGACTTGGCTGAAAGGAAAAAAACCCCACAGCTATTAACATTAATGAAATCATACTATCCAACACCAGTCCTTGATGAGTTGGCCTGTGTTAACAATGGAGGAGAGGGGGAAGTGTTAATGACCCCTTGACCTCCTCAGTAAATCCACACTTGAAAGGGAGGGGATTAAAATGTCTTAAAAATCATGTGCTAGAAACTGAGAGAGTTTAACATTTTCCTTATGCTGATGTCAGATGACTTTCCCACCCCCTACACCAGTTATCTGCCAGGTCAATACTGAAGTAGGAATGCTACTTAAGGTAAGATTTCTTGTAAAAAACTTTAGGTCTCTTGACTTGGTGTGGTTCTACCCTGCTAACTTTGTCCAGGGACTGCTATGAAACATGAACTTCCTACACATATTATCATAAACTATTTTGATCAGTTTTCCTTTTTGTGAGAGTGCATGAACATGTGATCACAGGATCAGATTATCACAAAATCACAGAATATGCTGAGTTGGAAGGGACACACAAGGATCATTGAATTCAGCTTTTAGACCTGCACAGAACCATCCCCAAGAGTCACACCAGGTGCCCGAGAGTATTGTCCATCCAAATGGAGAAGGCCCTTTCCAGCCTCACAGACCAGTTCTGCTGGTCAGATCTTCTTCCTTCAAATGCTGTAAGAAGTCATCCAAATTCCCAGCTCTGCTTAGCAGCATGAAAAAAAAAAAAATAAAAAGAAGAAATACAGACATAGCTGTAACCTGTCTGGTGGAAGAACAGAAATATAAAATTCTACCAAGTAGTAAAAAAAAATAAATGTAAACATTCAGTGTGGGAAAAAGGAGAAGAGCTGTTGTCAGTATGCTAGAATGATGTGCGTTAACAATTACAAGGAAATATTTTATAAGATCGAACAAAAATAAAATCAGAATGAGATATTCAAATTATCTAAACCCAGAATCTCTCAAAAAGACTTTCACTTCTTATTAGCAAATGTCTATGTGACAATGACAAATCCTTGTCTGATATTACGATAAATATGAAAAGGAAAGAGTATTACACCAAAACATAGGCAATCTGCCTCTGTTCAGTGTTCCAGTAATATAACTTCTGTGACTAACACAAATGACTGAAGATTTTTACAGCCACCCTGTCTGCACAAGACTCAACTGCAATGAAATTACCTTATTACTCCAGAGAGACACAAAATTTAACTTGTAGCCATCTGAGAGCTGCTTGCACAGTGCCACATTTGTATTGGGGAAAAAACGAATCAAATAAACCAGGCTTCCATTTTTTTTGTTCACACTTTTTAAAGTCTTGTAAAATTATATCCACAGAAGTTTGGAAATGTAATTTACTTCTTTATGTTACTTAATATATATTTACATATATATAATAATTATATTGTAATTATTATGTAAATACTAATAAGTGATAAATTTGTTTCCTAGAGCAACCCCTTTACTGCCATCCACTGGCTCTGAAACCAGCAGCTGATTCCTCACTAAATTGGAGGCAAATTCAAATCTTGGTTGCCCGAACATATTTCCAAGGCAGTATCAACTACTCCATAGCCTTTTGAGGAATTCATAGCATGTGTTGCTCCCTTGCACTGTATGCAATGATACATCAGCTTGTGGGCTGTTACAGCTCACTGACTGGTACTTACTTCTACCATCCGTAGTCACCTTAAATAGCATGTCAGTGTATGAATAGTCTCCCTGCAGAAAAGAGACCACCTGTAGGCTCTGGAGTAGTGTTTGCAGAAAACCAGCATGATTTCATCCTGGTGGGGAGACTGAGTGCTTCAACCACTATGGAAGCTAACCTGCACACATAGAGGAGCACACTATTTGTTCAAAGTCTGGTTGCAGAGTCTGAACCAAGAGAGGCTGAGACTGCATGAGGCTGCACTGTGAAAAAGGGCCATGCAGTGCCTCAACAGTTTAGAAGATAAAACAAAAATGAGTTATGTTATATGATGTAAACTTTTGAGTTTGCTTTAAAACTTGCTTTGTTCAATTAGTCTACTTTCTATTTCTGTGTGGTCAAAAATATTTGCAATAGGAAAGCAATCTTCCAGATCGGAAAGGTTATTTATCCTTTTGATATTCTTTATCTATACGGTGTTTGTATTTCTGAACAAGGCACTATAATATACAACATGCCAGAAGCAGTGCATGTGTCTCAGTAAGGCTTCAAGACAACAGGTGAATGAATTCTTCAAAGCAATGTAGAGATAATTTTTAGGATGCTAAACATTTTTCCTGTTTGAAAACCTCAGTATGCTTAGCCATACGTGCAAGGGAGATGGAGTACTGGAAATGGCTCAATAGCCACATTTGTGATAAATAACCTTTGTCAAAAATGGGAAAAAACCCCAAACAACCCAACATGGTAAAAACTAGCACTATTGTAAATTGTATAGTTGACAAAAATGGAAAAGTAATTGTTTCTCTCTCTAACAACTGTCCATCTTCAATATTAGCATCCTCAAAAAGTCACACAGGTTTATCTGAAAATCTTTTGAAGAGCCTCTCTACTGTCCTTCCACATGAGAAGACTTGGCTCACTCTGCTATGCAAACACAGAGCAGACTAACTTGCACCTGTGAGGAAATCAGTATTACTCTAGTTTCTTTGTGTACTGACATCGTTGTCTCATGATATTCTTCCCTTTACCTAAGGGCTCATTATATTAGGGCCTTGCACATAATTTAAATAAAACAAGAGACCCTCTTTAACTGAGCAAGGTGAAACCCCATTTGGATATTTGGATGGTGCTCAAATGCCCAAAGGTTTGAGAAGTGGATCCTGTGGAGTGTGGAAAGCTGGAAGGAGTGTCTCTTAGGGCAGCCACACCCATCTCTTAAAGGAGGATGGAGACAGCCCTAGAACACTGGGATGTGTGCTATCTAGAGGGCACCAGCTCCATTGCTTGCCCTGCTGCCTGGTGAGGAGAGGGCAAGAGCACCCCATATGTGCAGTAAAATATGACAGAGCTGACGTCTTAATGCTGTGAGGACAGACAAAGCATGAGGAGCCTCTTCGTGCCCAGTATCTTGCTCTATACCTGTGCCCAGATTCAGGACCCTTTCACTTCTACTCTTTCAGTGCAAAGTGTAGGATCCTGCAGGAGGTAAACATCACCGCTGTGTGTCTGTGTTGTGAAAGCTGGCAGGAGTCTTTATTTCCAACCTGAGTGAGATACAGCTCTGTCATAGAAAAGAATTCTAGGAAGACCTTTCCAGCTACAAAACTGTTAAAAACTTCACAGGACTTCCAACTACTTGCTTTGTGTTTGGGGGGTTTTGGGGTTGGTTTGGGTTTTGGTTTTTTTTGGTCTGAATTTCTATCTTTGTTCTCAGACAATCACTATAGTCCTATGTAATAGAACGTGTTCATGTCTCTTGGTCTCTTGCCGTGTTTCATTGCAGATGTATGGTGTACATAGCAATTAGCTACTGATGTACTGTTATCTGGTCTTACTGTTATCTGCTTTACTGTACTTCACATTCTCCATATGCCATAGAAAGTCGGTCAAAGTCCTAATCTCCTTACACAAAAAATAACTTTGAGTTGTGAAGCCTGACACATACTGAAACGCCTGATGGAATTTCTGTGGACTCGCACTGGCATGTGAGTGTGCACATATATGTGTGTGTGCCTGTGAGAGGACAAGAAAGGGAAAGCATTCTTTCAAATCCACCTGAGCAATCCAGGAGAGCATACTCATTAGTGTTTTGGGCAAATATACTAAAATGTATTAAAGAAAAAAATTTGGTTTCTATCTGCAAGTTTCAAACTGTTATCTTTTTCTGAAGGTGAGTTTTCATAATGAGTATGCATATTCTTCCACAGCAATGTAAGCAAACATTAGCAGAGGCCCAGCCTTGCTTTAATTATTGTGATACAATTCTGTGCCTTGTAAACAACTATTTTTTGCTATGTTTAGACCAAGAATGTGGGAACAGGGAACTGTGACTGATTAAAAATTTCAAAAATCAGGAAAAAGTAAGACTAGAATCCTAATAATGAAACAGATGGTCAGAGAATGACTTTCATGAACAAAGTTTAAGAGCAAAACATAATATTTAAACAGACACACACTCAGTAATTGGATGAACTCCTAATCCTGCTAAAGCAGTAGCAAAACTAATTTCTTAATGTGTCTGCTGAAAGAAAAAATATTTCAGTGCAACTTCTTGTGTATTGGGACAAGTAATATTTTCAAAAAAAGAGTTTCAGTAAACCCATTGCTTTTCGGCAACACAAACTGAAAATACATATAGTTTTCCTGGAAGCTTGGCGTTTTTTGGGTGTGTGCGATAGAGATAAATGTAATCAAAGTGAAACAATTTCAATAAAAAAGGAACCAAAAAGATATTTTACATCCAAGTCTCTTCCCATTGTCTCCCTTGACAATAATTTCACAGTATCTTTACTTTCTGCCAATGTATGGTTGTGACTTCCCTTGAGGAACTTCAGCATTTGGAAAGGTTGAGGTTTCAGTGTAGCCTTTCCTGCAACAAACCATCTATACTTTATGACCTACACATGTTATTAACAGTTCAGGAAGAAGGTGACGCCATGAGGTGACTCTCTGGGTTCTTCATGAACATGGAGTTGAACAGAAGTGCCACAGGAACTCCTCCCTGACAGCCTTCACCCTGGCAGCTTGTCATGTTCACAGTTTGATAGGCATTCCCATGCTGTTCTCACCTCCACATTTATGCCACACAAACATTACTGAATTTAAGTTTCACATCGCTCCAAAAGGAGAATGGCTGTGTCACCTCAGATTAGAAAGGGTGTATTAAAAGACAAGAGTAGCTGCAGGTACACTGTATTTGGCTAAAGGTAGCTATCCTTAATATAGATGCCCACTACAAACATGAGCACCATGAGGTGGTCAGAAAGAAGCAATTCCCTCTGAGCCATATTTATCTCATTCTAAGACAGGAATAAAGTAAGTCTGATGCACTCTGCATTTCTAGCTTCTGGAGGGAGACAGACATGACAGTCTTAGATATACAGTAGAGTCATCTATGGCAAGGTAGCATAATTTCCACCCTACACACCAAACTCTATAGAAAGCTTACACCCCAAGGGTGACTCACATCCAGGTCTCCACCAGGTCTCTACCAGGCACAATCAATTGGTGATGAGTACCACAGGGCATGAACGGACTTCTGTGTATGCAGTGTGTCATGTTAGGAAAAAGAAGGACAGTGATGGGAAGAGGGGAAAGGGGAGGATGTTATTTTAGCAGTAAGACTGCCCTCAGAGGCTCTTGGAAGCCTTTGCCCCAGGGAAATGGATGTCTCATCTTTAAGTCTCACACAGAGCAGAATTCAATGTGTGCAACCTGGAAGATGGGCTGAGTTTCCAGTAAAATTTCCCATAAAGGAAGAGAGACTTAAAAGCTTCCTGGCTGTTATCAAAACACCTTAGTTTCAAAAACAGAGAGTCAAAGTAAATCAGGGAGCCAATATTTAAAAGCCTTTTGGACTCTGCTGTCTCTGCAGCCCTTATAACAAAATGTTTAGAGAGACTTCATGGCAGGGAGTTTGTGCTGGGCACAGCCCTGCCAACCCTCAGAGCACAACCAGGCAGTAGGGACGGTCCTGATATGATACATCCATGTCTAAAACCAGGCACAAGCTGGCACTGTTCTCAGCAGATGATCCACGTACCCAGGCTTTTCACACCTCCAAATCAGTTTCCTGGGACTCAGCTGAGCTGTTAGCAGAAGATTGCCATGCTACTCCCTCCACCAAAAGTGTCCAATGCCAGCAGTACCTAGATGCCCTCAGGAGCATGAATGTTACTATGAGCAGTGAGAGGAGAGACTGAGCTTACGGAGTTGGATATTTTAATATTTTTTGTCTGTGAGAAAGACTGTTTGTCATACTCAGGTAAGGCAGCTACAAGATGTTGCTTATCTATGTGTCAGAATCACAAGCTACAGGCACAAAAATGTAAGCTCCAGCTCTGCCTTTGTTGCTACCCCCATCCTTCTACCTTCTGATATTTTTTATTTAGACCAGCATTAATTTTATTTTCTGCAGTCACTTTACCGTGTTTTCCACTCTGTTTTCTTCCTGCCTTCCCATTGTCAGAAGAATGTGCAACTTTGCAGATGGGTAAAATCAGTTTTCAATTGCATACAACAGCAGGAATATCCTGCATGGACTCATCTTTCCCTTCCCAGCCAAGGAGAGCTGACAGAAAGTATGAATCATCCTGCATCTTTGATGGCCCTGTCAAACCTATCTTGATTTGAGGAATAGTGCGGAGTTCTTGTTCTTCTGATATTCCTGCAACAAGTCAGTGGGGAAAGAGGCAAAAGGCAGTTAGACCATCTTGGTTCTCATCTAACAGCCAGAGCAATGGGCCACACTTCTCTGGAGAAACCATCCTTGCCTTGTCTGGTGGCCTAATAATGTCTGTCGCTCTCACTTGGGAGCAAGAGCAGAATTGAGGAGACATCAAGGGCCACCTCTCAGCCTTAGGTCCCTCCAGAGACTCTAATCCCTTCTGTTTCTGCAGGATTTTCCTGCCACCATATCTGTTTGACCTGTTTTTTCCTTCTCTACGGCTTTTCTTTCTCTCCTCATGCATCCTTCCAGCACCCCCTTCCCAGTAAAATGCAGTACAGGGAGGCAGAGCAGTCTGGCACTGGCCTTTCAATATATTTAAATACTATCAATTCACTGAGCTGGAAAATTGTAAATCTACAGTTTTATTGAAAAAGGTGGTCACCCTGTTCCTTGGAGCCATGTTCAGAGACTGAGATAATTAATGAACTTTTATGTGACACAGAAGCAAAGAATGACAAATTTTATTAAGACTGGTAAGACAATTTTTTTTAATTTCTAAGAAACCAACTTTCCAATGCAGTTTTGTTTATTGTTACACAACAAGAAAGACTGTTAAAACCATCCTGTGCAGGTGAAAACATTTTCACATAACCTTTTTTTCCTCTGAACTAACAGGGATGAGGACAGCAACTGGAACTGAGGGATTAGTAACGTCTGCTAACAGTGTGCATGCAGTGCCTACTCTGCACCATGTCTAGACACCTTCCTAGCATTTCATGTAACAGCATTTCAAACCAAAACAGAGACAGACCAATGCTGTCAGCACAGCTCATTGTAGTTATAAAGGGCATCCTTACTTGATGTGCTGCTGGGAAAGTTAAGCAAGACACGCAAGTCATAAAAAGAGCTTTCAAGTAGGCAATATAAAAGGGGATACAAAAGCCACCAAAGTAGAAAATAAAGGTGAAAGGTTTCAAAGGTAGGACAGGAATCTCTCACATAGGCAGGGAGTATTAATAAAATGCAATGAAACAGAGATTGTCATCATCCATATTATAAACTGTGGGTGGACTGGTGTAGCTGTGAATTACAACAGTGTTGAGAATTATATGTGCAAAGAGCTACTAGACAGATGACATAACCTCAGTCTAGAGGAGAAAAAGTCCACAGTGCTTTGCAACTGGCCACAAAAGTACAAACAGTGTGATGAGAGTTGAAGCACCGTCTTCTCTAGGGAAACTGTTTCAAATTAAGGACACAACATGAACTTAGAGTGGAGTACCTCCTCCAGAATAACTAAAAGTGCATGTCTCATTATTTTGAGTATGAATACTTGTTCCGAGTTAGCAAACCCACTTTAGGAGGAATATGTATTCCAGAATAAATCATTAAGCAACTAAACCCTATGAGAAAATAAGCACTCTGCAGAGAGAATGGGGAATACAGCAGCTGTAGAGCAAGCTCTTCTTTGCTGATGGTCACTTGCCTATGCTAGATGACTAAGATTTCCTGACACCAAAATGAGATCCTTGGCTGGGGCCTGAGCCTTCAGTGCTCTCGGGAACAGCTCTGACAAGTAAAGATAACTGAAATGCCAGGTTTAAAAACAGACATTCCAACCTTTTTGTTCTTCTTATTTTAGCAGTTCTGTCATTCAGTCTCTGTAACTGATCTTTGAGAAGTTGAGTCACATGCTTAACCCCTCATTTACATAGCAAGCCCTGCAAACATTGGGCATAGTTGAAAGGGCATGGAGAGGTGGTATCTGTCAAGAGAAACTATTAATTCAATCCCATGATATTTAAAAATAAGAGAACATTTCAATTTATTTCCCTACTTCTATTAAGCTGCATCATTAATGAATATAGCCTATGTACTAAAACAAGAGCATCTGCTGTGATCTTGGAAAACAAATTATCATTGCCTGTTAACATATTTACATAAATATTTGGGAAATTTATATATTAATGTTATATTTTGTCAAACATTCTCTCTCCTGTTAGCCTTACAGCCTCTTCAGGTTCTTATTTTCTGTGCTTTCAGCAGTTGCATATGGCCATAGTAAATCAGGCCTGATGAACCACAGGCACTTTCACACTTGTTTCCATATCTGGGTGCAGCACTTGGTGAGAGGAGCCACTCAGGCATATGGCATGCAATAAGCTGAGCTCCAGTGAGTTGGAACCTCATGCTTCAACAGCTATTTGGCCATTTGTTTTCTTGCTGCAGCTCTTTGATTATTTTCCTCCTTTTGACAGAATGATGAAATCCACTACAAAGTTTATGTGCCACCTCCACCAAATGTTGCCCATATTCCAGTAGACAGGCAGAAAAATGGGAAGATGGTCATAGATAAGATTCCCACTGATTCTAGAAATCTTGAGAATTGAAAGGCATGTATTCTGCTGAGGTAGTGAATGCATGTGCAGTTAAAACTTGCGAAACCAGCTATGGTGGCTTTTGATTGAGGTTGTCCATGCAGCAACTGACAGTCTCAGTTTTCTCACTTACACTGAAACTGGGATAATTATTTTTTACAGTATATATCCTCAGTAATTATTACAGAATTTCATTTAGAAGTACATCAGCTTAAAGGTATTTGACTACTTTAATCCACCTCAGTGAAAAATACTACTTACAACAAACAGGCACAATAGGAAAAAAAGGCTGAAATTTTTCAAACAAATGAATGAACAAACATAGGGCTTTGTGCAATGCAATCATCCAATGAAGAAACAAGTAAGAAAAAAATAAGCCTTATACCTGGCCTAAAGAATGCCAAGTCATATAATTTCTGAAGAGAATTCAAGGGGACGCCTTGTTTCCTTCCTCTCAAGCCTATATCTTAAGCACACAAACTGATCAAACATCTATTGCTACTGAAGATGCAGGACAACAGTTGTGTTGCCTTCTGAGCCCCTGGAAGCATAGAGAGAGCTCTACATTTGTCTTAATTAGAGAAAAAAAGGAAAGTTTTACATAAAACTGTTTTGCAACAGAGAACTGAGCTTTCAGTTGCAGTGAATTATTCATAAAATCATTCTGCTTTCCAAGGAACAATTCAATTTTTCATTGAAGACTTGAGCAGGCAAACCAAGAAACTGCATGAAATACTTCAGTTGTGGGGAGCCATCACAACATTCCAGATATCTCAAGTCCCTCTATCAAACTTCATTTCCCAGCAACATTATGGCCAGGCAGCAGTGCTGATGCATACCTTCCCACCTACACAAGAGAAGACTACTGTTCAGTATGGAAGAAGCAACGAAGTAAAGGAGTAACCACTTTGTGCTTATTTGTTGGGACTTGAAATCCATCACCTAACTCAGTCTCTGTTGAAGGGATAGGGAGGAAAAAGGCATGAAAAATGGCAATGTGGAAGAAAAATGGGCATGAATCCTTTCAGCCTACTCAACTGCAGCAGCTAGTTTGTGTAGGAAATGAAGCAGAGCCACAAGACCATCCAAAAATGAACAAGACAGTCACTGAAGTATGAGAAACCAATGAGCAGAAAAAGAGGCCACTCGGTCTTGCTCAGTGACAGCCACAGAATGTGTCAGCTTTCAAAGAGAGATCAGCTCAGCACCCATTCTAAAAGCCAAGGTACAAGAGAAGTGAATATGTTGCATAAAGGTGAATGTACACCCAAATAGCACAAAGATCACCACAAAAAAAGTACGAAGAAGATTCAGAAAAAACAGCCTTTGTCATCCTTAAGCCAAAAGTACATTGACAAGAAAAGTAACTTAAAGTCAAGTGTTGACTGTACTTGCTGTCTAGAGAGGATTGCTTTTGATTTATCCAACCAGAATCTCAGCTGGTCTAACTTAAATATCTGATTTCAGTAAAATCTACGCCCATTTACCTCTTGCCCTTAGAGAACTGGCATATTATCTAAGGTGCAAAATATATGCTTTGGCTATGCTTAAACTTCTGTTCAAGCAGAAAATATCATGAGCTGGAGGCTTCAAAACTAACAATGCTTCCTCACAGCTATTAAAAAAAAACAGAGGTAAAAGGTCAGCTTCCTTTCTGAAATCAAAATAAATTGGTATTTAGTTTTGAAAAGAAAAAGAAATCATCTCAAACAAAGTGAACAGGAGGGATGTTAATGTAGGGAAGTTCTTAAATGTATCTGTAAAGAGGATCAGAGATAAACATGCAAAGGGAGTTTGACAAATTTCTCAGAGGGAGAAGTTATGCATGATTGGATATGTTTGAAACTTGGTGCAGTGGCTTTCAGAACCAAAAGATCAAGAGATTCTTGATCAAGAGAATCTAAGACAGAAAGAGAAGCAGAGGTGAAGAAATATAAGCCCATAGCAAAAAAATAATTGGTGAGCTGATCAGATAAGGAAATGCCAAACAGGATACCTGACTATAGCAGAAAGCTGATCTATGGGATGAATTAGCCTCTTGATTCTCTGAGTCACATAGAAATCTGGAGAACCATACAGAAAATTATCAGAAGATGGCAAGGAATTTACTGTATTATTTTGACTGTGCCAAGTGATGCACAGGGCATGACGTTCAGCAGCGCTTCCACTGCTGCTCCAGAAAAGCCTGACACATGGTCTCTCTCTAGCTTAACATTGGCGGGCAAATTTGTACACAGATAACATGGATGACTCAATCACTGATAGGAGCTCACAGAGGACCACAGTTAAAGATCCATGACTTTAACCATTTCTTTTCCCTCAGTATTGGTTATGCAGAAACTAGCAGTAAGAATAAGCAAGTGCCTAGCATAGCTGGAAGGTCATGCACCATCCCTATGTCCTGTTGAGGTCTTTTACAAGGCTGGTGCCATGGGCAGGTGCCACCTGCCTGGCTTACACCTGTTGGCTCCATCCCAGGGCAAGAGTTCACTGGCTCAGCTGCTGTAGCTGCCCGCAGCTACTGCTGTGCCCATCTTTGATCAGCTGAACTTGAAATACAAGGTGCTATTGAGACAGGCAATGACTTTTCTTTCTCCAAGATGCAGATGCTCGCAAATGTTTTTAAATTTAATTTTGAATATTCTTTTGTGGATATGTGAGTGTGTGTATTCTCTTACTTGCAACATCTGCTTAGAAGCACTGAAGCATTAAAGTCTTTGTCAACTTTGTCTTTTTCCCTTTGACAACTGCTGACATAATTTTACTTTTGTTTGTAAATCTCAGACTGTTTGCTGCTGAGTCACAGAAGAAGGCAAGAGATAATAAATATAGCCCTAATAAATGCAGAAAGCTGTGGACCACTGGAATGACAATCAAAAAGGGAGTCTTTCATAACCAGCAATAGCAGAACAGAAGGATCCTGTTTCCTCTGCAGATTTCCCTGTCACTCACAAGCTTTGACTGATGTGGGTTGCATTCTCCAAAACAGAAATATGAATATCAAGAGTCAGTAGTAGAGACTGCCCTGTCTATGGAAATAAGAGTAAAGGAAGCACAGCATTCTCTATACAGGCCCCCTAAAAGCAACTGTGTGCTGACAGAAACTGTAAAATGCAAAATGGGAAGCTGAAGCACAGAAAGATGACTTTCACATCCGTGTTCTGATTTCCAGTGTTTATCCCTCATCCTCAGTATTCCTCAGTCTTTCAACTAGCTTAACTGAAGTATTTAAAGCATTGTCTGTGTTTTTAAGTTTTAGGAAAGTTCTATGATTGCTAAGACCAACACATTTCAGATTCACTGGAGGACAGCAGCCTCACAGGAGATGACTGTGTATCTGCATGATGTTGAGTCATTGGAACTTGATTCTCTGAGACCAAGAGGACAGATCCACACAGTCTGTGAGATACAATTCTTTAAAAATTGGAGGTTATAGTGTCCACTGATGCATACCCCAGCCTTGCAATCACAGAGTCAGGTGAAGGGATAACTGCACTGGGAACATTGACCTAATGAATGAAAAAAACTGAGAGTAGGACCCTACTCCTGTGTCATCATGGAGATTACAGTGATGTTCTGTTGGTAGATTGAGAAATAGAGTGAGACAACAAGATATATCTCTTCTTCAATATGAATTAAATTATTTCTGGGACCTCTACAGTGAGAGAACAATATGACTAATCCATATACTTGGTGATATCTACCAGCCTTATTCAAGACAGCGTGTAGATCCTGCAATGTTCTTCACCAAAACAGTCCAAAATATTTTCATCAACTTCAACAGCTTAAAAACAGCTACCACGAAGTCTTGACTGTTTTCCTGAGAGAAGTGGTGTTGCTGAAGTACTGTGTGGAATCGCAAGAGGGATCATTGTGTGCCTCTGCAAAAGGCTGGTCACAACAAGGTGGATTGAAGCATAAGATGTGCTTGAAATGATCCCTGGAATTAAGTTCTCGCTACAAACACAAGCCTCTTCATATGTGTTTTGGCTTGAGAAGATTCTTTGTTTCTCATGGCCACGTTTATTTTGCTATAAAGGATTCACTGAAGCAGGCAGCAGGGTAATGCACGCTTCCCTCAGGTCACAAAGAGCAAGAAAGTATAATTTCCAAAACTGATTGGCAAATCACAGTAGCTAAAGGCTGTACTGCTAATGTAGACTCTCCTACATGCACAGCTAGCAGTGTAGTGTGTTTGAGAGGCTTACAACCTCTACTAGTTCCAGCTTTCTTCTTTCCTCTCTATTTGAAGTTGCCTCACATACAATATAGCGCTGCTACTTCCAAAGTCCATTTCCCTAAGGAAGCCCAGAAAGTCATTCTGTTGTTCCCTACTTTATTTGCATCCACAGTAATTACTCAGACAGTAATTGAAGGGACTTTGAATATTTATTAAAACTACATCAAAGGTGTAGCACTGTTTTTCCTTCCTTTATGACCTGCAAGGAAACAAAAAACCCCAGATAACTCCATTCAAGTTCAAGTTATTTAGTCTCATCTTTCATCTGAGTATTTTTTCCAAAGTGGTTATAGGCTGGGTTTTGTTGTTGTTCTTGCCATGGCTAATTTAGTTCTCTGCATGTGTTTCAAGCATTTTGCTAAAGAGCCGCATTGTTTGTAATGACATTGGTGGTGAAGTTTCTTTACCATCAGCCCCTCTCTGAGGTCCTACTGGCTGAGGGGAAAGCTCCCAGACTCACAATTTCTTTGTCAGGCCAAAAGGTATGCTATAGTTCATTATTTCAGAAAAAAATGCCAGCAGGATTGAAATCTGCAAGTTTGCCTACTCAATGTGAGCAGCAAAGAGAGGCTGATCCCCTGCCAAGCAAGAAAGTTAAAGCCATGAGTACATTAGCCCACCAAGCCATAGAACTAGACTTGATTGCAGACTATGCAAGGATGAAACACATTCTATTCATTGCAACATGATAGCTCCAAATAGATATTAAAAATACAAGTCTGAAATAATTTCTTCTACTCACACTCCAAAAAGATGTCATTGCCTCCGTACTAGTGGAGCATACTACATTCCATACTTATTTTTTCATGGCTTTGACATTAATGCAACAATAAGGACAGGATTGACAGCTGACTTATTCATCTATTTATTAAAGAAAATTACTAACACTGAGTGGAAAATCATTAGCATCAGCTGGCCTCATGCCTTTCTAACTGTTTATACTCCCCAAAAATATGTGCACTTTCTTAAAGAAAAGCAAAAAAAAGGAAGTACAGTTTTTGTTGTTAGTGAGAACTATGAATTTCCTTTGTTATGGGTTATGGCAGCAAATTTAAATAGAAGCCCTTCTGAACTCAAAAGAAAACTAAAATTACAGCAGTTGAAGGTTTTTATGATGTCTGGTGCATCAGGAACCTCAGTCCAACTGGTCTGGGCTCAATGTTTTGATTATGGTTAAATGGTTAAAATCTTTATAACTTTTATGTCACAGAACCAGATAGAAAAATTAATAGAAATGCTTACCACTGTCTCCACCTTCCACAGTGCCTGGTGTCAGAGCATTTAACAAATTTATTTCTCTTTTACCCCTACCTCACATGAAAAACAGAGGATTTTGGCCATTCTAACATAGCCATTGTGTTAGAGTGCTGTTCTTTTCTTATGAACATCAGCCTGGATCATAAGTGGGATTCATTCACGTTACTGCAGCTGGAAAGTAAGCTAAAAGTAGAAAAAAGTAAGGAGGTATCATCCTTGGTATTTGGTTTTGCTCCTTTGAGAGGGACAGATCTTTCTGTTTTAAATGGTTTTTCAATAGCTGGGATTCATTAACATCTGGAGCTACCTTTTGTGTTGGTGCCTCACCAGCCTCAGGAGCATGAGGGATTAGATTAAATTAGATAGCTAACTTTTTCACAGCTGTGGTTAGTCTAGCTGAATAACACTGTATGTAGCATCTTCTACTAGTCAGGGCTAGTTCCAACACACTTTAGCACACTTCTTTCTCACCTTGCCTTTTATCCTGTACCCCAGCCACAACCAGTTAATTCTGCATGTGGCACATTCTTTCTGCAGTTCTATGCTGTATTTTCAAAGGTTTTGCTGCCTGCACTGACTAAGAACTATTAAAACCATAAAGTGCTTCAAAACAGGCATGTGTCGAGAAGACATCTCTCTTCTAAGTATCCCCTTTGCTGCTGGCAACCACTACTTGCAGACCATTTAAACCTTGTCTAGCTGTCGACTACACTTCTAAGACATCTCCTTCTTGATGGAGCTTTAACTTTAGCAGTCTTTCCACTCAGGGTATTTTTTTCACAATACTCCTGCTAACATATCTGCTTGAGAAGTTAGTCAGAGCCAATGCATCTGACAGAGGTCTGCTGCTGTCAGTGCCTATGTCCCAGCTGATCGTCACTGGGTTACGGGAGTTGCTTGAGCTGCCATGACACAGCACAGCCACCAGCAGCCACTGTTTGCCGTGGGCTTCCCCATTTCTGGCTTGTAAGTCATAGGTACACCAAAGACTGTAGTATGTAGTTCTTGTAGGTGGTATTGTTGCCTGAAATACCTAGGAAGAAAACTTCCACGACAGGGCAAGGCAGAGAAAAGATCTTTTACTATGAGTTTAGCTATAGCAATCCATGACGCGCGCTCCCGGATCACAGAATTCTACAAATTTATGATTTTACTTAATTTCCCTATCTAGAAAATACATCCAATGTCTAATTAGCCCACCCCCCTGCTATCTATAACCACCTCCCCAGAAACACCCCCTTAGAATTGAGTCGGTGGTCCCAAGACCACTCCTTCCTCCCCCCACCCTCGTCTTCATCACATTACGTCTTCTACTTGGAGTTCTTCCAGTCCCCTCTAACCCCATCTCTATACTACGACTAAACAATATTGTATTTTGACTATAACATGTTCTAATAGCTATCTGAACACAGCCTAGTATCTCCCCCTTAGCACAGAAACAGGCTTCAAGAATGTGACACAGAGGTTAAAATCTAGCTTAAGTATTTGGTGCAGGGGTTATAAACTACTTTTTAAATGCAAAAGACTATAAAACTATATAAAATTACATTAAAATCTACAACTATATTAAGGCTTATGGCAACAGTATTACCATGCAGCAGGTGGTACATTTCCTGAATAGACACTGAGCTTTGCAGTTTCATTCTAGAATATTATGTGTTTATTAAATATTTTTGTGCAGATTTCACAGTGGGTAACTAGAAGACAAGATGGATGTTGAAATGAAACTATTTGAAATAACATCCACTTCTCTGCACAGGGCTGAACTGCTCTGTCTTCATTGCAATCCTTAGTGTCCCTGCTTATCTAGATTGGGCAATGTATTGCAAGATTTTGTGGCTGCCTCTACAATCCCATCCAATTGTTGGTTTGCTTTTGGTTTTTTTGGTTGTTGTTTTTATTTTGGGTCTGATTGGCTGTTTTGGTTTTTTAAAGAGGCAATAAGAGGATGGCAAGTATTCAGACCTTGTCATGACCTTCAGGGAGGGAGGAATCAAACCACAACTCAAGAATGGCGGGTTTGGGTGAAAAGCTATCAGTCCTATGGTGTAGACAACACTGTTGTTGGGAGTAAATACAGAGACTGATACCAAGAGTCTTGTGACTCTATATTACAAGACTTAAGTTTGTGATACATGTTATTTGATCCATCACTTCTGTGATGTCATTGTTAGATGGTGATTTTGAATACAGTTGTAGCATTTTGAAAACTGAGGGGTAAATCCTATGCTGACTGAACCCATGGGTTTGCACTGAGTAGTGTAAATTATTTTGATGTACAGCAAACTTTAGCTGTTATTCTAGTCAGGTTGCAGTAACATTTGATGTATAAATCCTGTCGTCCATTTACACTGCAGTGTATATAATTGCTACAGTTGTCCTCATGTGTGTTCATATTTATAATTATAAATAAATATGCACTCAAATTATAGATAAAGGTATGTTTATATACACAGAAAAATTTTCCTTTAAACACACACACCAAAAAGTACCTATATACACATAAGTATGTATAAAAATATATGCACACAAGCAGGTGTATATAAATCTGTAACTTCTTGTGACCTACAATAAAGAATTACAAATAGGATAGAGGATAAATACAATTTTCTTTTTTATTTTCTTTTGTCTAGAATGAGTTACTCTGTGAATGGAGCTAAAGCAAAATTTGCAGCACAGAAAGGAAATGGTTTTGATGTTTATGAATCACTACTGTCAAATTTGTACAAGTAAAATACAATACACTGGATATATATACACAGCAGCTCTCTTCATGTTTAAAACATTCTAGAGAGCTTAACAAGTGATAACCTAAGATAAAGCTGCTGTTGGGTCAAAGGATGAATTAAACAAGTGTTGCCTTTAGTCTTGACATGAAAGCATTTGCAGAGCCAATGTTCTAAATCTCTGCTGGCAGAATATTCAGAGGTGGAAAACGAAAGAGCACTTAAGATGCATGGGCCCTTTCAGCTATGGATTTATAATGATATTTCTGTAGAGCATTTGTAGAACACAAGACTTGGCTTGGGCAGTAACACAGTAATACCTCAGCTAGATATGTAGGGCCTGAAGATTAGATGTGCACCTGGAATGCCTTTAAGAGCTAACAAAAGCCTGAGTTCACCTTCTGGGGGACTGACAACAACAGTGTATGACCTGGTGACCCTTCCCTCCCCCTTACTGCTTTCTGAAATTTGTGCAACTCAAGGCTTTTTCTTGCTTATATTTTGCAGGTATACTTCATGATTATGCAAAAACCAGGCTGAAAGCTCCTAAGTGAGTATCACTGCCACGGTGGTTCAGTCACAGTTTGTCCAAGAATCACCCAGAAGTAAGAGAGAGGGGAGTTTTCCCTCTGTGACTGGTCACAGGATTTGGCTGAGCAGTTTATTGTGCTGCTGTCATGCTGAGGATGAACACCTGTCAGTCAAGATTCAGGGAAATGGGAAGATCTGGCTGGCTGCCTTTTTCCATACAGCATCAAAAATCTGATAGATGGTTAGGGCTTGCAGTTGTTTCTCAACTGATCCCAACTCAATCCAGCTCTCTGGTGTGGACAATACTCCATTATAGCCTTGGTCTCTTACGTTGTATTACGGTGAACTATTGGTCCCTTTTTGAACCCCAAAATGTGCTTTTAAATAAATTGCTTTAATTTTTAAAAATCTATGGTTTATTTGAAAATAGCCTCCAGGAAAACCAAGGGGCTAACAACAAAGACAAAACTCTGAGGAGATTTAGGAATAACTGAGACTCAGGTCCTGAAGAGAAGCCTTTCATCATTATAAATATTTCATGTAAAGTGTAGTAGACAGAGCCATAGACTAAAGTGTCCTTGACCCAAACTTGATTTTTTGAACAATGTGTTTCAGGATCATTCCAATAAAAAGTGAAAGTGGCTGGAACTGAAAGAAAGGGGATTTTAAGTATTTAAGTCCAGAGTTGCTATCCAAATCTCCCTTGTTGCCCTCACTGCATCAATGTCTTGATTTCTGTTTTCCTTTCTGTAAGCTCTATAAAAGCCCAGGATTCCATATTCCCAACAACACTAAAAACCTCTTTCTAATCACCTACAAACTAATGAGATTCTAAAAACTATGCAAACAAACCTTTGTCATATAGTCCACCTTGCTGTAGGAACAGGATCAGAAACCACAGGAAAGAGACAAGCATCTGTATTTCCTACAAGACTCTACTTGTCAGGAAGGGGCAGGCACAAAAGATGTGCCCTTTGCATCCTGCCTTAGTAAAAGCACATGACTCCATGCTATGGAAGGGGCCCTAACCTTGGCAAGACAGGCTAGCCTAAGCACTGGGTCTCTCCCCTGGGCTTACTGCATCAGCAGAGGATGCATATGAGAGGCAAACAAAATGAAAAGAGGGCTCAAGCAGTAAGGGCACTATGTTGGGAGTTCATGCCCTGTCACACTAAGAATGACTTGCTACCTTTGAACAAAAAATTGAATGATATAAATCTGTTCCTCTGTGTAGACCCCATTTATATCCATACCCAAGATCTATGTAAGGTGTAGTAACACCTTTACTCTGCACTTTTTCATTTTACCTTTATAAATGACTTTAAGGGAGTTTACCTGAAGATCAGGTGCTTGCCAAAGGACTGGCAGCTGATTGCAGTAACTCATCAGCACTGTGTGGCAAAGGGGCTGCACTGTACACCTCATGCCAAGGAGCTCACTTCTCAGTGGTGTGAGACTCCATGACCATGCTGCCCAGCATTGCTGGATGCAAAAGCTGCTTAAAAGGCTGCTGCTAATATGTACTAGAGGTTAATTGCAGGAGGTGGGAAAGCTGATGTTTGTCTAAAAACAAACACAATATATGTTTGTAGTGAAAGTTGTAAACAAGGAGGCATGCTGGGTAGGCAGCCTCCAGCTAGCAGAATTTTTTAAAAATCCTGAGACTTGTGTTTACATTATTTATAGGCTGGAGAAGATTCATTGTTTGTGAAACAACAGGCAGCCTTTGTGCTACATCTATTGACACAGTGAAACCTTCTTGGAGTGAAATTTGCTTTGATATCCTGTAGAGATTTCCTCCTAAATTCTGAGTTTCTCAAATACTCTGCTCTCAAGCTTGCCCCTTCTCTCACATGCATACTGTCTTGCTGTGCCTTGTATGATGCGTGCAACACTTCACAGTGAACAGAACCCCATGTGGTGTGAGAGAATTATCAAGGGTGTATGGTATCTTTAAAGAGAAAATTAGTAAAACATTAATTCTTATTAACTCAAATAAAAGAAAATTTCATGAAGGCATTAGTGAAGAGTGAAATAACTGTTATGTACACAAATTTGGTGTGTTCTGTGCAGAACCCAGCATGAGATAAAGATGCTACTTTTATAATACTATCGGAAAGCAGGGAACAAAGCAATAAAGAGTACTGAAAGACTAATTTCTCCCCCAGGAAAACCAGACAAAACACTGTGTCCTAAGAGAATAGTCTGTACTCACTACCATCCTTTATCCTTCATGGCAATGTGAGAGCAGTCAGCAAAAGCTCAATGGGCAAAATTCCATTACATGTAACTCCTCTGAAGTCCAAGATAGTACTCTAGAGATTAACACAGCCTATATCAGACTCAAAACTGGTTTTGCACTGTATTTATCATGATTTATTGAACTGCAGTAGCCCCTAGAGGCTCTCAGTAGGACTGCTGTGCCACTATGCTTCATGTACTAAGAGAAAAGGACAATGATGGGACACTTTGATTTCACAGGGGTCTGGCACAAGCTCAGAAGTCTTCTGTACTTCCTTTCCAGAGATCAGCTTCGTGTCCTGTTTTTGAATGTATCACTGAGTGAGGCCCTCTGATAAGGACCCTCAGAGCTGGTGGAGTTACTACTACTCACAGCTTGCTGTTGCCTACACAAACTCATTCTCACTTGTTGCAAACAAAACCTCATTTGCCAGAGAGAAGTGATGTCCCTGCCATGTCATAGATCGGTATCGCAGGGGAGAGCTTCTATTAGCCAGTCCCAAGAGCTAAGGAAAAACTACAACAACAAAAGATAAGAAGGCAAAGTTAGCAGTACAGCTGTCAGAAAAGCACTGGAATAGTCAAACAGGAGCTTCAGTCAATTCCTCTGGGCTAGAAAGAGAGATATGTTGTCATGTGGAGCTGTTAGGAGAAAAGTAATTAAAAGCTAAGGAAAAAAAAAAAGGTGACCCATAGGATTACTGCCTCTAAAACAGATGTTTTAAATTGCTAGACTTCTTTTTCTTCATGTAGGGAAAACAATCCTTTTTTTTTTTAGGCAGGTAGTGGTGTTTCTTCTTCACCCTTGCCTAAGTCCTGAAGCTATCACACTGCCAGAGAAAGTAGTTTCACTACTAAATAGGCTTTATACAATATGAAAATACCACTACATACTGCAGGAACAGGCAAAGGATAGAAATAGGCATGACAGTAATGCTGGATTCTTGTCCATTAAACATATCTGAAAACAGACTCTGGTGCAGCTGGCACTGGCTAATAGGCAATTTAACTTGCTCAGCACACTACTGAGTCCTAAATCCATTTTGACCACCATAATAAACAGTCTGAATTATTCTTCCATCCATGGTATCCTATGTGTTTTATATAAGTAACATTTTCTTTTTATACTAGATTTCTTCTAAGCACCCTAAACTGTTTTGAAAACTTTCTAAAGCTTATTAGAGTCTTGCTAAATTGGTAAATATATTTCAAATGAATTTCAGTACAATCATTGAATGCATAATTGCTTCTATCATGGAGTTTCACCCCAAGGTGGATTTGATGTAGCATGTTTGAAATCGAGAGGAAGTTTGACATTCTAGAGCAACACTACTCAATCAGTTGGGAAAGGATGTGCATGACAAAATCACATGTATCAAAAGGACAGCAAAGAAGGCTCTCATTTTCAGAAGATAATCTTCAAAAATAAAAATGACCTGTAACTACAAGTCTTTCTGACTAGTCCAATTTGTCTGAAACAATAAAGGGATTTCAGCAAGAATCAAAATTTTCTCCATAAACCAGAGACTGATCCTCTCAGCACGTCTGTGTCCTGATCCAAAGGGATTAGGCCTTTCTAGTTACCTGCCAACATCAGGTCTGCAGTTTTCCTCAGTGACTTCTTCTATTGCATATCTTTGCCTATCAATACTTACTGAGGCTGTATGCAGCTCATGCCTCAAGGTATTTGGGTATGGCAATTTAGTGCCAGTTCCTCTGCTGGCTGTGACATGAGGTCCTCAGAGGGAGATGTAGAAGGCAACTCTTTGTATCTGTTTTTCTCAGTGGCAAGCCAAGACTGGTTTCTGCTCCTCAAAGATAAGTACTGAAAGAAGAGGACGTGACAAACAGGAATGGGTAGGAAAAATTACCTAAGCACATTCATAGGAAGGTCATAGTTAATGAGCAGAAAGTACAAAGAAAAGGACATGAGGAGTACAGTCCGATCAAGCAGTATTTGTTAGTATGTCACTGCTGCAGACCTGGTATAGACACATATGAAATTAAGGAAACAGGATATAAAGCAATCATAATATCTTTTTCTGTAGTGATCTTTTCAGTTAAAGAAATCTAAATAAATTTTCAACAACTTAGCTCTCTAGTAGAGGCTCGGCAGTGAGGGGTAAGCAGGAGCCCGTTTTTCTGCTGGGGACCCAGACCACCCTGCTAGCTGTGGAAAGGAGCACAAATACTGTCTGGCAAGCATGCTCCTTGTGCATTTGTTGCACAAAGCCCACTGCATGATCAATGACCAGATTTCATACCTTGAACTATTTGGCTCAGCCAGGCATTAGTTCTTGTTGAGAATATGATATTTCAGCTCTTCTTTGGATTTGACTACCTGCACAAAGTAGGGGCTCAAGGCAGGAAATGCTTAGAAGTTTCAAGTATATAAGAACTGAAACAACATATGAAGCAATGCAGAAGAGAACCAGTAAAAAAATCATTTATCCCACCAACCAGTGAAATGAGTGGTATTGATAGCATGCCTAATATTTTTGTTAACTCAGAAAAGATGTCCTGGAGTGCTGTTAACTAATGATAGCACTGCGTTGTTATGTAGATGAAGCTTCCAGTCAAAAAGTTGAGTGGTGTTGTTCATACTACAGTTTTTGTGGAACAGAGACAAAAGCCTTGTTTTAGCCCCTCTACAGGACTAAAACTTTTTTTCTTTCTTAATGTCCAAGATAATGGGGACTACCCTTCTGCCTGGTATGACCAATATAGGTTTAGCAACAGCAGTTGCAATGTACTTAGAAATGTAAGGACAACATTAGGATCCAAACTCTCTGGATCCTTTCTCATGTACTTCCCACAGAAGGAAATCTAGCTGGACATAGTTTTTGCACATAAACTGAGCAAACCCTAAATATTACAGCTCCATTGCCACCATCACCTTAGTGCCCCCACTGGGCTTCTTAAATATAGTTCTTTCAAAGAGATGCTGTCAACTGGAGCAGAAATCATTTTTGGTAGTGTGCACTTAGAACTAGCCCAGAGCTAACTAAAATACCCCCAGCAGCTGGCAAGCACTTAGGATCTGCATAATTTCCAGCTCAGAGGGAATTCACAGAATACCAAAGCTCTGCCAGAATTGATCTGGTGGGCTATGGTAACTTGAAGTTAAGAGCAGTGCACAATATGTATTATAAATATGTGTTTTCATTGGGAGTTTAAATTTTCCTTCAACTCAGGCTCTGTAGCTTGTTTGCACAATGCAATTAGAAGAATTTGTTGCTGCAATTGGAGTTTGCAGTAGTGGTTCAGTCAGAACATGTGAGGCACAATCAAATCTTTTTCATTTTTTTTCTTAACTATATGGACTCCTCAATGTTAGTGTGAGTAAAGTATTGTAAAAATCCATTTGTTTGTCACAACAGCAAAAGCTCTGCCTGTGAATATGTACACAAAGCACACTGATTGTAAAAGCAGCAGCCATTTTAGATTGTCACTTCTAGAAAAGAATATGACTTCACAGAGGGGTAGTATAACACAGGAAGATCATGGATTTTATTCAGGCAAGCATCTTCAGTGATAAAGTAGTGGGTGTTAGAAGTTCTGCCATTTTAATCACAACAGTAGAGTGGTACGACTCAGTGTGCAGGCAAGCAATAAAATAAATTTTGAGAGCCTGTTCTTAGATACAACATTCCTGTGTTCTCACTTTTTACCTCTTTTTGCAGCCTTCATGAATTAGGTTGAATTATAACATAAGGTTATCTTGGATGAAGGAATATTTTGAGGGTAGGGCATGCAGAAAGGGGTTTGTATATTCTGGGAAGATAACCTGTAGCTCATATCCATTCCTTCACTTCTGACTTGTAAATAGTAAAGCCATTTGTTATTCAGTTTCCAAAGACAGCAAAATATGTTGGTCTATCACATGCTGTAAGTCGACTGTCAGTAGGAACTTCTGAAACAGCCCAGATGTCCTTCATGGCTAGCAAATAAGAACTAGCAAAACCTAAATGTTTACCTTTTGTGTTCTTCAGGAAACAAGAAAGCAAAAACAAAAAATTTGAACACTGGCCTTTTCTAATGGAGATTCTTTTATGTGCTGGCACTTCGTTTTTCTTTGTATATTAGCTTCTTCTGGCTTCATTCACTATATCACCATTAACTTAGGATAGCATGGTTAAATAATTGTGAACACTGCAGTTAAACTGTTCAAGTCACCTTGATTGTTAATCCAGTGCTGATTGCTTGTTACCTTGGATTGTGTGGCTCGCTACACCTCACTGCCTTTTGTCCCTGTCTTCCCAGGGTACCATCTCTAACCAATTACCTATTTTCATGCTTTCTTGTTATTCTTGCTAGTTATTAAGCAGATCTCTTAGCTTTTCCTTTGTCGTCACAGCAATAGCGCTAATAAAACCTGGATTGGACCTGGAATAGGGAAACTAAATTTTTAACAATGGAGCAAGCCCAACTCAGCCTGCAGCACAGTAGGCTTCCCTGCTTTGCCATGTCAGACCTTGGGTGAGATGCTGAAGTGGACTAATTAATGCTATTTCTGTTACTCTCACACTCAGGGAGGTAAACTCATACCACACAGCTGAGGTCATGTATCAACTATTCCTTCTTCCCATGCAGGCCCTCTGTATTTAAAACAGCAATCCATGACTCACTCTATAACCTGCACAAAATCCTACTGCTATCTAATGACTTTGCCATGGATTGTTTCAGCAGTGTCCAAAATAAGTCATTTAAACCAGTGGAAAGAGCCAGCTGGAAACTTATTTTCTAGTAGACTATTCTGCTTTTCAATAATTCTAGTTCCCAGTTAGAAAAAAAGTTATTCCTAAAATAACCATTTTCTACAATCGCCAATTCTTTAAAAAAAAAGTCAGTAAAGGATCATTTAAAAATATTTTCCTCTGAATCATTTCATTTTGATTTAGTATGACATTCAGTGTTGTAACAGTACATCTTTAGCATACCTAATATTACACACAGATAATATATAGCAGTTGTTTACAATACTTTAAACAACCCATCAAAATTAAATGCTCCAGCACTATATTTCAAATTTTTGAAATTTCCCTGTAAAAAGTAAAAAATTCAACTTCTCAAAATACTTTGATTTATGTGAAACAACATTTTTAATGGAGAGTTGGTATTCATTATTGCTACAGTAGCTACAGGCAATACTGTGATACATTTATTTGATATATCATAATACACTTGGATGTTGCATTATTTTAAAATATTGCTCAGTGTCTTTGTTAACACTCACAGGTTAGCATTACATAGCCAGAGCATCAAAGGCTACTCACTCCGTAGAACTAGAGCTTCTGCCTTTTCTGTGTTATCCTCAGGCTTGATTTGTCTGGTTTCTGGCCATGCTGGATCATAAATGGGTTGGAAGAGACCTTAAAGGTCATCTAGTTTCAACCCACCCTATCACAGGCAGGGATGTGTCCCAGTAGGCCAGCTTGCTCAAGGCACCATCTAAACTGGCCTTGAACACTGCCAGTGCTGTGTTCAACATCCCTGGGCCATCTATTCCAGTGTCTAACCACCTCATCCACATCCCCTTTCATGGGCAAAAAACTGATGGTCTAAGTGGAAGAGACTTACCCTGAAGTGATTTTCCTACATATGTATTACATAGCTATGTCTTTATTATTATTATATGCCATACCTATATAGATGTATTGATACAAAATCCTCATTGTACTTAGATGATTTTGCCCATTTTTGATATTAAGGAAAAAGATGTTATAATGAAGCACCAAATTATCTTATACACTTTCCTACCTTGTGATGTTATTCCTTGGTATAACTGGGAAAAAAAAAAAAAGCAGCCTTTTTCAAATGGAGGAGAGCAGGACAAGCCACACCTACGAGGGCAAAGAACACATGGCTGCCTACCACCACCGTCTGTGCTGCCTCAGAATGAGACCCCAAAGCAGTTCATACCAGCCTGGCAAAGCCATCACTGTTCTCCTCACCAGCCTGCTTGCAATCTCGATCTGGGGCAGGTTGGTCTCCTGTCCATTCTTGGAAGGAACCTCAGCAGGGGAAGCTTCTGTACCAAGCGTGTCAGGCAAGCCAAGCTGCTCTACATCTGAATTTGACCTAAAAAGAAAATTAGCAAAAGGCAGCAGACAGATGTATTGTCTCCAGCTACTATCAAAGATCCACTGCTTGACATCTGTGTCCATACAAAGGTCTTTGTTGTAGACATTGAAGCAGATGCCAGCCCTTCTTGGATCTTTGGCAAGACAGAAGACCTTTAAATTGTACTGCCTACTATATTTTAAATGCACTTCCTTATCATCTTGTCTTTGTAGCAATTTACTGCTTACAGAGGGCAATAGCACCAGCAAGTCAAGTAGCTCTTTGCTTTGGCTTTCTCATGAAGCTCATTGCTTTGTCAGAGTAACTTTTGATGCTGGGAGGGAGTAAGGAGAGTTTGTACTTGTAGAGAGGCAGTTGTAGGGATTCATCTCAGAGGGAACATTTGCTTTGTCTACACCACAGAGAAAAGCCGTTCTTGAAAAGATGGCTTACTAGTTGAAGTAATGATGAAGTAATGATTTTCCCAGTGATAGGTAAAAGCAAATGATATTTGATATATCTCAGTCAATGTTATTTGCCATCTGGTAGAAAACAGTTCATTCTCCTATGTACTCATAGACTAGGTCCAGGAGCCATCCTGACCTTATCAGCAAACGTCATAAAGAACTTTTCATTGGTGCCAACAAGAACTCTGAGCTGGGGTTCCTCAGCAACCCATGTTATGCCAGATCAGCTCAGGAGAAGCCAAACAAAAGGTCTTCTTTGAGGTCAGAGGAGGGAGGAACATTTCTTTGATTCTCTATTTCTTAAAGAACAGGCAACTTTATGACAGAAGACAATGTTCCTATTAAAAAAAAAAAAAAAAAAAAAAAAAAAAAAAAAAAAAGAANAAAAAGAGGAAAAAACTCACTATTACATGGTATCCAACTATATTTTGGCTAAATTTTACAAGAAACCCGAAGCAAAATTAAAACACCATTTCAAACGAAAAAAAATCAATTTCATTTTTACTCATGAAAGCTCATGATTTATACAATCATGAGTGCTGCCTGCATAGGACAGCACAGAGTTTGTGTCTTCCTTCCTCAGTTTTGTACCTTCTACCTGAATCCAGCAAAATTTGACAAAATACAGAGTCCTTGGAAACAATGAAGATTCTGCAGATTTGTTGGTTGTCTTCAGTACAGACTTTGAGAGGCTATGCAGAAAGAGTGAGGCTCTGTCTGTGGCTCTGGGAGGAAGAGACAGCAATGTGAGTTCACCTATTTACACATCAAAGAGTTCATGCAAGAAATAGATGTTTTTAAATGTTCCAGTACTTAGGGATTTTCTATCAGAGCACTAAACAACCACAAACTCAAATCCAAAGGAAAACCAACACAGTAAATCTACAGCTTACAGAACCACTTTCCCCCTTTTCATTACACTTTTTTACTTTCTACCCCTAAATCTATTACAAAAATGAAAGGCATATAATATTCCTTTTTTTTCAATTTTCTTTATGTATAGTTTTTCCACACTCAGCCCAGGCACAAATTTCCTAATGGAAAAAGGATCATAAAGGTCTGCTGCTGTTGTTCGCAAACTTTTCTAAAAGCAAGGAATACTTTTTGAAAGAAGACTGAATAAAAAGTAAGATTTGACTCACAGAGACTTATTTTTTAGAGTAGGAAAAAGACAAAATTTTTAAGAGCAAGGAGAAAATGAAAATCTTTTATTTCCAAAACATTTATATAAATTCTTTGATGTGAAAGTAATTGATAATTTCTCTGTTTTGATGTTTCAGGCAACAAAACTGGAAGGTCCAAGAACTTGGTCATTAAGAGAAGGCCTCATTTCACATTCAAATGCAGAAACATCCCCTACAGTATATTTCCTGTGCTAGGCTGCTCTTTTAATGCATGTGGTTATCAGTGACACTTGAAATATGTGACTCCATCCTTCAATACCCAAAGGCAGTTTGCTACAGGTATGCATGTTGATAATGGCTAACATGTATTTATATCTTACTTCTCAGTGCCCAAAAGGCACCTAGGTCTCTCTCTATAAACAGCATTTAAATGCAGTTAATGGATGCTAGCAGCTGTTTTGCCATTAACTTCTCTTGGGCCAAGAAGGCAATGCAGATTTTAATTACACAGGTCATTTGCGGAAAGAATTCCCAGAGCCTGGCAAGATCCCTCTCGCTTATTGGAAATTTTGTGTTTTCACATATCTGAACATGATCCAAATTTTTTTTCCTGCTATGAGGATAGCTTATTCATGTTTGGACCAAGGCAAGGACTGGGGTATTTAAATAACAGTATACCGATTTCCTGGTTTTCTGTTCCTCTGAGTATCACTTTTTCTTCTGTTTTTTCTTCCCATTAGGGAATAAGAATACCCAGTGTCTTAAAAATAACCCCAGTTTTCTGACAACAGCTAATCTGAGTAGCTTGGTGAGTTTATTTTCTAGAAAACAACAAAATGCAGAGTGCAAATGGAATTGCTTTAACAGGTAGCAGGATGGGATCTGCGTGAAATTTCTTCTACTGTCTCAGCTGTTCTCACTATATGCCAAATTGCAGTTTCAGATGGCTGAAGTAGATTCATCTCTTCAGACTTTGATTTGGTTGCTACAGAATCCTATCCTTCACAAAAACCAAGGCTTCTTCCACAGTCTTTTACAAATTCCAGAGAATTTGAATTTATGGACTAAAACTACAAGGTTTCAGAAAACAAAAGTATATATTGTAGAAAAACATTGTTCTGGACCAAACAGCACGGCTTCTGTCAAGAAATGTTCTTTAGGAAAGCAGATAGTGTGACCCCATGGCTGGCACTCAGGAGTCTCCCTGTCTGATTTACACGGATAGGGGGGAAAAAAGGTATAAATTTAAATTCCTCAGTGCCAGGTATAAACAATTCATCTGTACAACCTCAGTATATTTCAGCCTTACAGATTGTATTTCTAGAGTGCATCTTCTCATAGCCTGCTGAAGTAGTGGCATGTGATTGCCTTTATTTGCCTTTCCACTCACATGGCCACCTCTGCACTCCTCCTTTGGGATAACTTAAACACTACAAATCACAGGGGCACAGCACTGGGAGTTCCCATTTCCCTCTTGTAGTCTGAAACTCCAGGCTGGTGATGGGCAACATTAATCCTCCCACAACTGAGTGATTACCTGACATTTAGGAAGCCCATAGGATAAAACATGCCCTGTCTTTACCAGCTTGTGGAGAGTGGATGGACATTAGAGAATTCCCAGGGTCCAGGACTTTACTAACCTCCTCAAGATGAGAAAGGAGGAGTGGTGTTCCAGGGGTACACCTAGAGCCAAATGAGCACCAGGCAAGAGCTATAATTGCAGGTGAGTAGCATGGACTTCACAGTAGTATGTAACCTTTGGTTCAGGGAGCTCTACAAGTGACTGTCTACGCAGTCTCTTCTTTCACAAACTCCAATTGCCTGATAGCAAGCACAAGCAGCCCACACTCAGGTCCAGTAAGTCTATGAAGTTTTGCTCAGCGCTCTACTAGCTACAAAGCACGTGATTTTTCCAGATATTCTATATTTTGGGGTGATTTGTTTTGTACTATCTGTTCACCATCTCCATTTCAAAAGGATCATCACAAAGCCCTCAAATAACAGGAACTTTTAATTACTTTCTATCCATATTGGATTTGAACCAGTGACCCAGAGATTGAACTGGTCATGTAGAGATTAAAGAAACCATTCCTGATCCCATGACCTATCTCCCGAGTCCAGCAGTCCCTGAAGAATGTGATTCATTAACTGAACTGCTTTTGCTGACTATATTTTTCCAGCTCCTCATAGCACACATGAAATTACAATATTTTCCCCATTCTCACTGTATGTATGTCAGATACTTACTTACTCCAGTTATTTTGCTAGCTAGCCTCATAGGAGTTGTGTAAATGGCATTATCAAAATTGCATCTCCCTGATTCATTATTTCCAATTTTATAAAATAGCTGAGTTAGTGAAGACGCTATCAAAGGGGTTTTTAAATAAACATGCTTAATCTTCTGGAGATTAAAAGAGATAGTATGGGTGACATATAATGATTATTTTACCCCAAAGCCATCAGAAATACAATGTACAAGAAGAGCACATCAAACAAATAGGCACAATAGAGAGCATTTCAATGAGAAGATAATCACACTTCGGGATTTGCTTCAACTCAGTGGCCTAAATGTTGCTCTATATGAATAATGAAATGCAAGAGGAATACTAAAGAAGCCAAGATTTATACCCCATGATCTGCTTAAAAAAAAAAAAAGAGAGAGAGAGATGTGAAACTAATATCCAGAGTACTTTATTTTTAAATTAATTTCTAGGATTTAAATTTGTCCAACAGACAAAATTTAAAATAATTTAAGAAACTAGAAAGAAAAAAGCAAGGTGATCAATTTCTAGCAGGGTGCAAATTTTCACTGATAAGAATAAAACAATTAGGTGATGTGTCTTTAACTAGGTATCAAGGAAATTACACTGACTGACTGATTTTCTTAATATTTTACACAGAAAATATATGGTATACAGAAGAAATGGCTTCCAGTGTAGAAACTCATGGGAGGCAGTGTAGATTCAACTCTGTAGAAAAGGAATTAATTTAATAACTCACAAATCCTTCTGCTATTCATCCGAGCTGCAAAGGGATGGCTGATGCAGAATAATGCCCAATTTTCATATACCTGGCTGGACTATTAGATGTACAGATGCTATTAGGTTCTGTCCAGATCCTCTGTTGGTGAAACTGGCATAAATCAACGGAAGTTATTTGAGCTATGCAGATTTACCCAGGTAGCTGGGAGAAAATCACATGTTCATTTAGAGCATGCCTAAGCAGCCCAGAGAAGGGTATTTTAAGGCATATTGTGTTCTTTGAAGTTAGAAACCTGATTAACTCTTTCAGCAGATGCAGCCTCTTTGTGGCTAACAGCTTTTCCACTGACTACATGTTTGGACTTATATTTCATAGGGCCCAAGATTTCTGCCAGAAAACTCATTTCTACTGTGTAATTATTATGTTAATTAAGTTTTCACACAATTAAGTCATGTTCACTGTGGTGTTTCATCCGCCCGCAAATCATTCTACAAATGCAAAGAGACAAAGTAGAAAAAAAATTTCAAAAATTGTACCTGTCTACATAATTTCAGTAGAAATCGTGGATCATGCCTCTTGCCAGCTATTTGTCCATACAGCCACTTGACTAACACACAGTCTTACTGAGACCCAATGTTTTCCAAACAGCCAAAGCCAATGGCCCAAAAGAGCACTGCGCTTGGGAA
This sequence comes from Scytalopus superciliaris, assembly GCA_013400415.1. Taxonomy (NCBI): domain Eukaryota; kingdom Metazoa; phylum Chordata; class Aves; order Passeriformes; family Rhinocryptidae; genus Scytalopus; species Scytalopus superciliaris. The sequence continues at coordinate 142,158 of VXBX01009102.1, forward strand.
GGGAGGGGTTTTATTCAGTCCCTCCAAAAGTCTTGGCTGAAATACACTCCCTTCCTCCTTCTCAAACTATTTTGTTTTAATACATTTTTCTAAGACAGTTTCGAGCACTGCAAATTCAAAACCATCCCTCTAATAATGTTTGTATATTTGGCATTACAAAAAAATCCTTACCTCAGGAGATCACAGATCTCCTATCCGTCACCACATACAAGCAGCACATGTGGTGTTCGTACCAGCATCCGGAGAGAAGTTATGTGGTCACCTCTCTTTTGCTGGAAACTACCAACAGAAGATTTTCACTCTGACCATATGACAAATGCATTACTTACCAAACAGTGGGCAGGTTCATCACTGCTGCTGGAAAGGCAGCAGTTACTGAGAGCACTGCAAGCTGGTCCAATGCTCAGATCTGTTCAACAGCTGAGATCATCCAGATTCATCACTGCTGGGCTGCAAGGGTGTCCCCTGTAGTCAAGTGCAGTATTGACACTGAGTGAGTGTTGAATCAGGGCCCTGAAGATCCAGAACTTCCAATGCCTATTTGGGCTTAAATACAAGGAGGACATAGGAATATTACTTAGTTTGGTTCCTGATACATATAAAAATTCAATTTTCCTGTTGTTCTGTAGCTGTATAGTATCAATAGCACTTCTCAGAAGTAGTAAAATACATCACATTCTTGTTGGCATGAAAAAAAAAAAGAATACCATCTGTTTGATATTCAAACACTGCACTCACATATTTGCATTGACATGAATGAGCAAGGTTTCTCAGTCATTTCAATTGGAGCTTGGATGAAAGAATCAGATCTAAAGGTTTATTCTACCGCCTTTTTTAACACTGCCTCACTGCCTGCAAGGTACTTTTCTTTCCTTTTTTTTTTTTTTTTCCCTTATTTTTGGCTTATCAATATGTATTTCAGAGTTTTTTACTTTTATGTTTAACACATCTTTTTTAAAATGGAGCATGATCAGTTTCTAAGGATGCTTCTTAGAGATACAGTGGCACAAAAAGGCAGCCACAGACTGTGAGAAAAGCTTTTGAAAGACCATAGGATGTGACAAGGATGGAAAGTGTATCTTTCCTCAGTAAGTCAATCCCTGGTACCTTCTCTTATACTCAGCTGGTGTGAACTGTAGCCTTTCACAGGTGCCAGGTAGTGCTCTATACTAGGGTATATCAGTGATGATGGCAAGACCAACATTGTATGGTATTACAGTTACTCATCTAAATGAGGGCTCTGAGGTCTGCTTTTCCCTTCAGAAAGCCCTTGTGATCATCTATCCCACCTTTTAATCAGGCACCACTTCTCTTTTGACTAAAGCTTAACCTAAGGGAAAATCTGAGCACAAGTAGAGGAGAAGAATCCTACCTGACTTTAGTCAAAGAAGAGTGTTTTGTTCTTGATTTTGGGCATAAAACAGTTTGATCTCAATAATATTGTGCTCTAACTGCCTCTCAAGTTAGGACACTAAGAACTCTCCATTTTTGTTTCTGCAGGTAGGTGGTTCTGGTTTGAAATATGATTAGCAATCTGAACAAAACCACAAAGCTCAGAATAAAGAGGCAATTAGGGCTATATTCAGGTTAGCACACTCCTCCGAAATAGTAAGGATTCAAATAATTATACAGTTCAAGGATAATACATACCAATGTATCCCTTGAGAATTTTCAGTTCATCTCCTGGTCTTTATTTCTAATTAATCCTTGAATCCTCTTGTAGGTTAATATAATTAACAATAGGGATAAACTTGCTGTAGTGTGTATCCAATTGGATTTGTAAAACTTGCTTTTCCTTATTATGACCATCAGGGATCTTAGGAAACTCTCTTAAACCTGTCTTAATTCCAGCATCAGTCAATGACATGCACACTCAAACATCTTCTTTCAACCACTCTGAGGGTACCAGAGAGACAAAACCAGTTTAGTTCAATATTTCTTCAAAAGAGTACTGCAGAAACCAACATTTGCTACCCCAGAACACTTGCTATCTTCTCCTTGCACTGTGACTATCCACAATGAATATGCTGTCAGCATGTCTTTGAAGACATAGAGCAATCTAGCAAAAACTGAGCCTTAGGCATAAACCCAAAAATTAATACATGAAAATAATGTTTTCCCCACAGGAATGTAAAGAGAGAAAGGTTCTGTAGGGTGAGACTGCATTTGGCATAAGACACTGGATTATCTTCTCCTTGCTTCTTATCCTTATTTCACTAGCCTGCTGCTCTTTTGAGCTTTTTCAAGTCTTACCAGCTGGATGTGAACCAGAAGCACATGGGTGCTGCTCTCACTGCCTATGTTCCTTTGTATGTTCATTAGCTTTCCGAGTTTCATATCATAGTTAAATATGCAATTTAGATTTTTCTTTTAATTACTCACAAATGCATAGTCATGTATTGGAGAGAGACTATTTACAAGATCATGTAGTGACAAGACAACAGGGAGTGGCTTCAAACTGAGAGTAGATTTAGATTACATGTTATGAAGAAATTCTTTACCAGAAGAGGAGTGAAGCACTGGAACAGGTTACTCAGAGAAGCTGTGGATGCCACAGCCCTTGAAGTGTTTCAGGCCAGGTTGGAAGATACTCTGGGTAACCTGGGTCCAGTGAAAGGTGTCCCTGTCCACAGCAGGGCAGTTGGAACAAGATGATCTTTAAGGTCCCTTCCAGTCTAGTCCGTATGATGATTCTATGATGATTCTATGTGTACTTCTTTTTCTATCACAGATAAACTGTGTATGCAACATTGGCTCTTTGTTCCCTTTCATGTGTCCTTTTATAGTGTCTTCTCCTTTCTTGCTTATTGGGTTGTCTTGTCCTTGGTTATCTCTCCAAGGGTCTCACTGGGGAATCTCAATACTCACTGGCAGTGGGTACTCTAGTTTCCAATATCCTGTTGACCACAACACCACAGCTGAACCATTTGGCTTTTCATGCACTACTGGATATTCAAAGTTTCTCAGATCATGTCCTTCTCCTGTAGGTAGCTGCTTCCAGATGAGTATTTACCTTCCACTGAATATTTCTCCGTCAACAGAGACAGAATGATAAGCACTGATGGAATACATCTGCAATACCAATGTTTCTCAAAGAGAGACTGGTATTCTAATTGTATCCTGCAGATGATCTGTGAAGTTCTGAGGGAGCCTGAATGCTTATACACAGCACTAGATGTTACTATTTCCTTGTCTCAGACAGTTTCCAGATGGATTCCTTTGTTTTCCAGGCCTGTGGAGAGTCCAGGTTTTTCTGTAGTTTGAAATAAAAAACAAAACAAAACAAACATAAACAAACAAACAAACAAAAACCCCAAGGAACATCAAAAAACCAAAACAGCGAAATGAGACTAGCTCTTCTTAGTAAAGAATTGGTTATGCAATATAAATACTGAAAATTGAGAAACAAAAGAGCCATAATTAGTGAGTTTTTGATTAAATCTATATCCCCATTGTCACTTGTGTCCATGCATTCTGTGCTTCCCTTTCCTGTTTTCAAAAACCTATGTAGTGCAGTGAAGGACATAAGAGGTAAAAATTTTCATCTGTGCAGTTATACATTCAAAATATGTGACTGTAGAGTGGAATTTTGAAATGAAAGGGCTTATTAATAACATTTTTTATTCATACAGCAGTAAGAAAAGGCTTCATTTGCTCATTATTTGATCGTCTTTTTCTTTTCAATTACCTCTTCTAAAAGGAAGTTTAATGTCATCTCTGGATTCCAGCAGGTCTCCCGTTAAAAAGAAAATAAGGCAAAACACTTTCAGTTTCAGGTAGGTTTTCCTCTGACTTTTTTGCCATCACTTTATCTGCTTGTTAATGACTTGGTATGCACTAAACTGGATTAAGAAAAGCTAAGGTTTTTGGGGGCCAATAGAGATCATGCCTCATAACCCTGGTGCCAATCTTCCATGCTGGGCTGCCTAATTCTAGGACCTCCTCCCAGTCTGAGATCTTGCACCTGAGCTCTCTGAACAGGAACAGATATACCTTCTGGTGGTCTCCTGCAGCCCTACTCTCAAGTGTGCCCCACTGCAGACCTTGCCCAAGCTGTGGGGTTGTGCCACAGTTGCTCTCACTGCACTGCCCCAGTGGTGATGGGTCAACAGGAGGGTACACAGAAGCTCAGTATGGGGCTGTGGGGCAGACTTGATCCTTTCAGCTTGGGGACAATGTTTCTGCTGGTTAGGTTTGTTGAATGCTAATTAACAGTGTCTCCCAGCATAAAACACTTCTTTAAAGAAAAAGTTCAATAATACGGTGTTTGACTCATATACGTGTAAATGGCAGTGTTCTTTAAAATCATGATTATGATAAGCTTCTTAAATGTACTTTCAGCAAATCAAACATAAAACCTAGAAAAACAAGCAACTAAAAACTGTAAAAAAAAGCAGTCATTTGGATGGTGCTGTAAACTCTTTAAAAGGCAACTCACTTTTTCCTTATCAAAGATCTGTAAAGGATTTCCTAGGATCCTGGATCCTGCATAAGATCAGTCAAGATACCTTTGAGAGACTCTGTACTAGGAAAATAAGTAGGGTTTGGCTCTCCAAAGTACATTGTTTCCTGGTTCCTACATGTCAAATGAAAGAACATTCAATTTAGACAAGAACCATATGCAGTTGGATGTTTTCAGTACATGTCAATATGTTGTTGCTCTTGATGCAAAACAGTACTGTACACTTGTCTGACTTGCCAATGTTGTGCTTTCTCACTTTTCCCAGAAATTTGGTTCATCAGTCTTTAAAATGTCCTAAGGGACAACATAATGGGAGAGAAAAAGGGGCAGAAAAGCAGCCGATTTCTGATGGCTTATTCTGTTTCCTCTCTGATTATGCTTTGTCAAGTTGCAAAGAGGATCTGTTATGAGAGAGCTTTTGATAACTACTTACTTTACTCAGACAGTCTAGTTCTTCTTGACTATGAACTTTGCAGTAGAGTTGGTACACTGAAGTAGGGAAATGAGTGATTAAGCACCTATTTTTATGGCTCTGTAATTTTATATCACCTTTTTTTCCTGTGATTTTTTCTTGTATCCAGTACTTTAACAAGTAACCCACCTTTCCCTCGCAATGTAGAGAGCTATTACTTTTTGACAAAGCCAACAGATTGCTGCCAGCCTTCTATTTAGCAGCTATTTCAAGTATTTATCCCAGCCAACTGCTATTGATAGCTTATAACGTTGTCTGTAAAGAAAGGTGTAGTTAGACATTGAGCAGGTCTGTGTCACTGAATACTCACTCTGCAGTTTTGCTTAATACTGCCTTGCTCTTGAGTCCATTGTGCTTAGGAAGCCCAGATGCAACCTTTTGTTCTAATATAGATCTGACACATTCAGGATAAGAAAGAATACCTTTCCTGTCACCAAGCCATGGGCTAGGCTGGGCCAGACCACCTTCAGATTGTCTTTTTGAGTATGGACAAGGAGGGTAAATACAAGAATGAGGACACCACAGAAAGAAGTGCTACTGTCCCTTGTCTTGGTTGCTCATTTCCAACTTTTCCCCTGTGTCAGCACAAGTGTTTATCCTGTCATATAAAGACAATGATCAGTAAGTGAATCTGACTAAAAAATTATTCAATATAAAAAGAATAAAACTAGTTTTAGCCATGATAGACTTTCAATCAGGCTATTGTTAATTAACACTGGTTAAATAGAGTAATTGCCTGTGGGGGGTTTACCCTGGCAGGATGCCAGGTGCTTATCAAAACTACTTTATTACTCCCCACCTCAGATGAACAAAGGGATAGAAAATGTGACAAAAGTTTTGTAGGTCGAGATAAGGACAGAGAGAGATCACTCACCAATTACTGTCATGGGCAAAACAGACTTGACCTGGGGAGAAATTAATTTGATTTATTACCAATCAAATTAGAGTAGGATAAGGAGAAACAAAACCAAATCTTAAAACACCTTGCCCCTAAACCTCCCTTCTTCCCAGGCTTAACTTTACCCCTGACTGGGGAACAGGGGCTGTAGTCAGTTCATCACATGTTGTCTCTGCGACCCCTTACTCCTCAGGGAGAGGGTTTCTCTCACACTCTTGCCCTACTCCAGCATGGGGTCCTTCCCATGAGTGTGATCTTTTGGGAATAGGTTGCTTCAGTGTGGGTCCCCTCTGTGGTTACAAAACCAGCCAGCAAACCTGCTCCGGCATGGACTCCTCTCACTTTCCACAGTTCCACATGTCCTGCCAGTAGCCTGTTCCAGCACCGTCTTCCCACAGGGTCACAGCCTCCTTTGGACATCCACTTGCTCCAGTGTGGGGTCCTTCAAGGGCTGCAGGTGGATCTCTGCTCCCCCGTGGACCTCTGTGGGCTGCAGGGGGACAGCCTGCTCACCATGATTTACATCACAGGCTGCAGGGGAATCTCTGCTCTGGCACCTGGACCACCTCCTCCCCTTCTTTACTGACCTTGGTGTTTGAACAGTTGGTTCTCACATCCTCTTACTCCTCTATTTTCTGACTGCAGTTACTGTTTTGCAGGGGTTTTTACCCCCTTCTTAAATATGCTACCAGTGAGGCGCTACCAGTGATGCACTACCATGGTCACTGATGGGCTTGGCCTTGGCCAATTCCAAGTCTTGGAGTGTCTTGGAGCTGGCTGGCATTGGCTCCGTGAGACACAGGGGAAGCTTCAAGCAGCTTCTGTCAGAAGTCACCTCTGTAGCCACTTCTGCTACCAAAACCTTCCCACACCAACCAAATACATTGATGCGTACATAATTTTCAATGCCTGTTACCTTTTAATTTTGGTAATAAGCTTGTTTGAAACTGTTTATAAGAGAACTGGTACTCTGGTTAAGTGCCAACAGGAATCAAAACTTAATCCTGTGAGTAAAGAGTGCATCAAGAAGCCAGTCAGAGGATGGTATATCATGAAAAAAATCCCTGTATTTTCTTGTTTCCTGACATTGTGTGTCACTGGGATTCTGTGTTCACTTTGCTATGTGGAAGCAGAGATAAATGGCACTGAAACATCAAATTAATTGCTTTGCAGTCAACAATCCCTTTGCTAGGTGTATTGGATTACTCATTAGCTGACCATCATTTCTAAAAGACTTAGCTTTCTAAATTACATTCAATTAATCGCAATTATCCCTAATTTGAACCTGACCCCTCTCCTCAAGACATTATCTACTAAATGGGAAGATGTTTTGAAATTAATCTCACTGTATTTTTTTAATGCAGTACTCCTCTATAATTCAAGCAAGACTGCATCATTATACTAAGCTGAGACACACAAATCTGAATCTACATTGAATGAGCAGGTAAGATTAGTGTAACGCATTACCACACACAAAGCCTTCTGCAACTGTGTTTTGCACTTGGACAGTTAAAGTAGCAACCTTTTTGACAGAGAAAGAAAACAGTTTAAATACCAATCAAAGCATTTGACATAATTAACATAGGTGGAACATCTTGATAAGCTCATAAAAAGTGGAATTAGTTGCTGAGTGATAGCATGGATGTGTACTCCGAAGGACTTCACATTTCTGGAGCTTATCCCATGCTCTGCTGAAATTCCATAATGTATGTACCGAACACTGTGATTTTAGAGAAACAGAAATGAAGATTTTGCATTCTTATTTACATGCAGATTATTGCAAAGACATTGAATTACCCATTGTTCCAAGAAATTAATTCTGGCCCAGTGTTCTTGTGCAATTTAAATAACTGTACCTGCAGTGTATTTTATATAAAACCAAACCAGTTTTATATCAGAGATTTTCCAGAAAACTCAAACAACTTTAATCCTAGAGTAAAGAGATTAAGATTTAATCCCACAGTAAGGATTAAGAGCCTGTAATAGACCTCCATGGCTAGAAATCAGCACAGTAATAATTACATTTAAAATGCTAGATTATCACAACCTGTCTGGATTCTGCATGGGGTACTGAAAACTAGAAACAGACTAAAAAAATAGGATCTTCTCTTGATGTGGCACTATGCACCAGCAGCAGAGAGGGAGAAGGTGTTTGGAGCCTGTTCCTGAAGCACAGCCTGTAATTTGTTTTCTTAAAATTCATTCAGGGCTTTTCATTTCCTTTGAAGGACTTGTAAAAGGAAAAATATGATTAGGTAACAGTGGTGGTGATGACAGAAACATCTATTATTCACTTTGTTTTTAACATAAAACGTAGAAACATCCTATAAGAGTAAGCACTAGTGTCCCCTTTTACTGTTGTCTCCCTTTTCTCACCTGTAGCATTACATCCCTGTTTTTCCATGCCTTTCTCCCCATCTCACTCCCAGTACATTTTCTGGACTTCTCTTTTCCGCAGTAAAATAACTTCAACATGTCAGGCAGAACTTACCTGTCACTCCCATACGGTATTTAGGCCACCTTACTTAGAGGTGACAAATGTAGTTTTGAATGTTCTCTCATTCAGGAGTGAGTTAAAGCCAATTTTCTAGTTCCATCCATGAGACACTGCCTTCTTACCATAGAAATTAAGCTGTATTTTGGGGGAGCCCAACACTCCTGGTTTATGCTAGATGAATTATGAGAATCTCTACTGGTCAGAACCAATGAGGATGTTGAGGGGAAGTTTGGGTTTTCCCCTATAGATATCTCTTTTTCCTTCTACCTCTGAGAGACCTTTACGTACCAGGGATCACACAATGCTTTTGTCTTTTGAAAACCCACTGGTTTATTAATCATTTCTAATTAACACTGTGAAAGACCAAAAATTATCTCTAAGGATGGGGAACCCACTGCCAAAGAAAATAATGAGATAGTAAAAATGAAGTGTTGTTGCACATTGTCTTCCACGGCAGAGTGAATGGAGACTTGAATAGATGAAATAACTTGAGTACAGTCTCACAGAAAGTATAAGACAAAACTGGAAAATGCAGCCAACATGGAAGTCCCTGGTAGTGCCTTAGCCCCTACCTTTGTCTCATCTGGTGGACTGACCTTTCCTAAACCAACAAAAAATTTTCTGATGCTGAGTCAAAAATTGCAAAAACTAGCCTAGGCACAGAGCAATCCTGCCTCTAGAATCCCTTCCCAATTTCAGGCATAGTTGTGGTTCTGAAAGATCAGTTGCACCTAGGATTCAGATTCTGGTCTCTCCTTATCTCAGAAGTAGGAATGTTAGTCCAGACTAGAAGTGCCCTGGCTAGAGCTTTGAGGAGGAGCGATGTATTCAGTTCTGTCCATGCTCTGTCCCACCTTCTGTGTGCCCCTGGGAAATTATATTAAACAGTGTCCCCGTGAGTCTCTCTCTCTCCTCATATGTCATTAGGATTGAATGGACTGGAAATGCTGCTTGCCACATGACACCCCTTCTCTTCCTTTCCTTGTCTGTCACTTTTCTTTGGAGCACAGAGGAGTTCCTTAGATTGATGCTGACACATATGAAATTACATAAACTTCGTAATCTGTAACAAGGAGATATACATATATATGTATATACGTACATGCATGTATTTGTTCTCTATTATTGAAGTGTGTTTATTTATTCTACTTAATATTTATTTTGCACTGTACAGGTTTCTAAATCTATTCTCAAATATTTTTACCTAGGTCTCAATGTCACCTTAAATTCAAATGTCAATGTATTTGTCCAGGCCTACTTGCAGAACCAGCCAGCTGAGAAATGGAGCATGAATTCATTAGCAAATCATACCCACCAGAACTGACCTTACAACCTGCATGAATCAAAAGGAAAAACTTAGCTTGGCTGACTTCTTCTGTGAAAAAGCAGAGGCTAACCAGCACAGTCAAAGAGGGCAAGATTCACAGAGAACGAAATGTTGTTATCAGTCCTGTAACAACAAATCAAAAACAGTGGAAAGAAAAAACATAGAAGTAACTCTCTGAGACTACCCCAGTGAATGTGACAGTTGCTTACTTGCTTTAAAAAAGTAAATGCACAGGTAGCCGTTATCACTGTGGAACTGTAGAGTCACATAATGAGAGCCTATGCATTTTCACTCTAGGGGAGTAAGCATTTTACAACATAAAAGAAACTGCTGTAGTGACCCAGGAAAGTTGCCAATGTTTCTTGGACGAGAACAAGTAACCAAAACAATATTGTTAATTTTGTCACAGGTTTTAAATTATCTGGAAAGCAGAATATACACTTTGCCTTAGTTGACTTAACTGAGGTTATGCAACAGAATTTCAGTAAAACTGCACAGGAGCCAGGGCTGCAATTGAGGGACAAAGACACCTGCAGAAATAGTTTTGTATGGATCTTAAGAGTAGAACCGAATTTTTGTTAGCTGGATTCAGCAGGGAACAGCCCAGACCAGAACAGGCCAGGACTGCGATAAGCCCTGGTTGGCACCTCTGTCACCACTAGAATTGTGGAGAGGCAGCGACAGCTGTAATCACCCGCACAGAGTGCCTTTTCTCCCTGAAGGGGTCTCCTAATATACACATCTGCATCAAAACATGCTTTGCCCTAAGCAAATATTAGCTCCATATCACAGATAAGGAAGCAGAGGTCCACAGTTTATCTCAGGTTACGCAACAAGGCACTGGTGCAATTAGTCTTCAGCGACAATCACTGCTGAATCTTGATCCCCACACAGCAGTATTTACAATGATTTTAGAAATTAGCATCTTTGTGAGCCACTCACCCTCAGAAGCAGTGAAGGAGGAGAACCACCCATGGCTGCCCATGGTGAAAAGGCCCATAACAGTCAGGCAGGTGGCACTCCACACCTGTGCCAGAGTGGCTGAGGCATGCACACATTCAGGCTGATTATAATGGTAGTGTTTTAGGCAAATAACTGTGCTAGGGAATTGCTGCCTGCTGCTGCCCTGTGCCAGTGGAGGAAAAGGCTGTGATGGATGCATGCACCCCATGTGAGGGCATGCTAGCCAGCCAGCACACAGCAGAGCTACAGCAGCATAACACCACTCACACAGAGCATGTGCCGTTGTCAGGAGCATTTCTTCTTTCCTCCTTTTTGACTAGATGACAGGGACCAATTAAACTAATGAGCCTCACAAAGTATTTCCCCTGGCTAACAGCAACCCATATTAATGTTTGCTGAAGTGCAGCATTTGGGCCATAAGCTTTCTTGTTAGATGTTAGCATTTTGCAAGATGCTTAAACATCCTGTGGAATTCCTCATCTCTTAGACTGGTACCTTTGCCAGGTATAGTGGCCCCTCTCCTGTTACCCAGAGCTGCCTGTATCCCGGCACCCTGTAGATGGGGCACACAAGCAGCACAGCAGTTATTGCCCAAGGCCCAGCTTCTCCTAGAAGAGCCATAGAGATTTGTATGAATCCCAGTCAGGCAATTTTTCTTCTGTGAATAGAGACCAATTTTGCAATTGTTTCATCTAGTGTTTTTGTTTGTGGAGTGCGTTCTTTTGATGGAGGAAGCTTAAATATATAATCCCTTTCAGTTTAATCTCCCTCAACCCACTAAATCAGTTTTGGAGAGAAAGATGCAGGTTTAATTTTTCAAGATATCTTGTTTTCTTAACTGTTGTAATAAATTGTTATGAAGAAAATTTCTCTGTTGAACTTGACAAGCTTCTTATAAGAGAAAAAAAAAAGTAACTACTGACTTTGGCTTGAATTCTTTCAGTTTGTTCTAATTACCACTCTTATTATATTACTGTAAAATGCCAGACTTTCAAAAGTGTTGTAAATGCAAACAGTGAAAAGAAATTAAATGTGCAGATAGTGCCAGAAAAAAACAAGAAGAGTTTATTAACTTTTTCAGTTCCTGTTTCAGTGCTCCATTAGGCATGTGCCATGTCTCAATGGATGCAGGCTCTGGAACTTAGATCTAGACCTGAAACTGCCTGCCTTTCAAGTCAGGGCTTTTCCAGAACTGTGGCTTCCCTCCAAGCCTATTGCTGAAGCTAAAACTAAGGCACCATTCCACATTCTAGACTTTTTTTTTTTTTTTTTAGCTTCTGGGCAATTTTTTCACATTTTCGTGCCCAGTTTTAAATTCTTGGAGTGAAAACTGAACATTACTAAGGTTGAAAGACTGTAACAGGTTAGCTACCTCAGACTCCAAATGTAGACCTGTGCTGTAACTGTCCTGCATGCCTTTGGCCTCTACTTCATTGTTGCAATGTGTTTCGGTCAGCGTCCCTGCCAGTGAAAACTGCCTGGACATTGTGGTGGGAAGTTAGTACAACCATGATCCAAGGCTTCCCCTTGGACCTTGTTCAAGGACCATAGGAGAACCAGGATGAGCAAAGGAACAGACATACAGGCAAAGCTCTGAAGTTAGGTGGAAGGAAAAAGCAGAGCACTTTAAGCATAGTCCAGCACGTTGTGCAAGAAACTAAGCTAAAGAGAAAAATGGCAAGAGCTCAGCATACCCTCAAGTATGAGCATAATCACAAACTACCAAGAGGACTAAGATCAGATTCAAGGTGGTATAAGCCAGGAATTTTGCTCTTTTGATGAGGCTTGTAGCTTGTGCCATTCAGATACTAGAATCAACATACTTTAAAGCAGAAACTTCCAATGCTTTGAAAGAAAACAGTTGACTGAAATCAGGTTTTAGATGCCAAGAATGCACAAGCAATGTGAACAAGACTACATCATTTAACCAGATTCTAGATCTCTACTAATCACTCCAGCTTTTCATCTTACCTGAAGGTGCATAAATATTCCTCTATTTATCATCATCCCTTCCTTGTTTCACTGTGTCTCAGCTTTAGACAGAGACTGCTAAGCACTTTGAGAGATTGCTCCTGATAAAACATGACATTGGAATATTCCCCAATGCTCCACCTTGAAAAGGAAGTGAGTCAGGATTTACATAGGAAGTGCACAGCTCTTGACAAAAATAGATAATTTGGAAGTCACTAACATCAAGACTAGAGAACTGGAGTCCTAGCAAGCCAGACGACTTTCAAGATAGAAATGATATATAAATATCATAGAAAAACCTTACATTTACATATCACTTCATCTCCAAACACACCAGAACATACAAAATTAATTGACTTCACAGTATCTGCATCAGGTCATCTGTTTGAAGATTAAGATAATCACCAAGACCCTGGACGTGCAAGGAATTGCCCAGATGCCATTACTCTGACACCAATGGCAAGAGTGTCACTTAGCAAGAAAATGCCCCAACTGATAAAGCCAAAGACATGGAGGACAGTGCTCAGAATATAAAATTTAATTCCAGAAAGCAGAATTCAGGAAAGCAATTAGATATGTCCTTAAATTTGAGCATGTGCTTTTCTGTTTCTGGAACAGGATAAAGGGGTCCTGATTACCAGTCATTTGCTCAAAGCACTAATCTTGTCATTAAAACCAATGTTAAAAACTTGAAGGCAATAATTCTGTCAGCTCATTCTAAAGGGCCATTTCATCTTGGATTTTGCTGTTGCTATTGAATTCAGTCAGAATCTTCCCATTAATATCAGTAGGACAAGGATCAATCTCTTAATGCACACACTTACTTTTAATTTATTAAGATAAAAGAATTAGGCTATTATTTGTTTTGCACTCCTCTGAGATATTTTGCAAAACAATACCTTTCCTTTTACTTCGGTGACTGATGTGTTCTGAACAGTCTGTGCTTTCCCATCTTAAAGCTAAATATAATGTTGATTACAAAAAACTCACCAAAGCCAAGTCTGAGACTCCTTTTAACAGAAATTTGGTAACAGTTTCAGGTTGCTAACAACACTCTGAAACCAGCTACAGGCAATGATTGCTTTCATTGAAGAAAATAAAATGACCACAATTATATTATATGGCATTCTCTTATACTTGGAACTCGCAATTGGAGCTATGCTGAAAGGAACAGATAGTGCAGAGATGCTGATTTAATATATATTAATACTTGAAATTAAAAAACAGAAATTGCACCTGTCATCTTTACTTACATAAGGAATTATTTGTCACTTAATAATTTTTTAATTATCATACACAGGCAAGACATCTACATGGCCAACAATGTATTATTGCTGCAGGCCAGTCCCAAGCCACAATTTAGGTAAATTATATAATCCACGAAGTTAATCTCCCCCTGTGTTTTGGTATGACATGCTGCTTTCTTCACTTCAGCATATATGCTGTAATAGCATGTTGCTAAGCATTATTAAATACTTTGAGATCCTAGCTTCAGGCTGAAAAATTGACACACTGGGTTTAGATCTATAAAAGACTAAATTGGTGTAATGTAACAGCAATGAGAGCAAACAAATGACCAAAAAATCAAACCATGTTCTCATAGTCACTGTTGCTCAAACTCACCACAAAGCAGATGCCTTTCTGGTGTGTTTAGAAAGGTAAAGATTAGGATCATGATTGCAATTACAGTGTTTGGGGTTGGGCTACTAGTCATAGTAGAAATCACAGCTTTAGTAGTAACTTAGTGGAGAAACCTTTTACAAATAAAAAATCATATATATTATATATATTTGAGCTGTCATCCTCAGAACCCACTAGCATATGAACTCCCTGAAAGATGGAGCAACTTTGAAGGAAGCTTACACAAGACCCCACAACTCTGCAGGGCACAGAACACCTTCTGCATGACCTGAGGGGATGCTAAAGGCATAAATCGCCCTGGAGGTATATTCCATATTAGAGCATAATGAAAGGTATACAGGAGACTTTATTTCAAGTAAATCACTATTCCACAATCTAGTCTAAACCTTTCCACAACATGTGTATCTCTCCACATACACACACACACACACACACACACACACACACAGAGTTGAGCAAATTGAGGCACAGACCTAGAGTGTTTATCATTTTATATTAGAGGAGTCTTTACATGAACATTGGATATCATACAACATCTGGGGTTTTTTTCTGATTATATTCCCTCCCTGCTTAATTTAGTTCTTCTAAAGGTTAATTTCTTCCAAAATCTGCATTTTCTAGCACATTTCTGCATTAAACAAACAAACAAAAAAACCCAACAAAAAGAAACAAACAAAAAACCAAACCTCCACAAACAATAAAAAAACCCAGAAAAAATAAAACTCAAAACTCACAAAACAAAAGCAAACAAATGCCCACTTTGTTAGAAACAGTTGCTGAAAACTGTGGTAGGAGAGACTTGAGAGCAACAAAAAATCCTCCATTGTTTCTGAATAAAATACAATAAAGTCTACCTATAAAGAGAGGATTCTCCACTGTTTTCTGGTAGAGTTGCCTAATATCCTGCCCTGCCTAATGCTCCTTCTATATTGCTCTACATCCAATGAGGATAAAGAGGCAACAAAGCAGAAGAAAACACCTGATCTACTACAGAAATTTGTGCCAGGGAGATAGGGTTGATTGAGCTCTCTGTACTGGTCACTGAGGGAGCTGAGATAATTTATTTTGATGCAACAGTCAACTTTTACTAAGTTTGTAAGGGAAGAGCCCACCCTGAAAGATTTATTAAGAGAGTCACTGTTTAGCTGATCTTAAGTTTCTTCAAAAGGACAGTAGATAGATATACTACATGAGGCTGCAGCCAGTCAGTACCATCACTCAGCTCTGCTTTCTCTCTTTGTACCTTTGCTTGTGAAGGGAAGTCCAACAAGATTTCTTGGTCAAGATCACTTTTCAGTATCTCGGCCATGAGTCTGGGTCCTTCAGAAGATCAGAATGTTACAAAGAGTATATCAGCACTATTTCTTGAAGAAAAGATGCAGAAAGGGGCAAATCTCTCATCAGTACATATTCACACCTTAAAATAAGATCTGTAGGAAGGCCTTGCCTGCATAATAGATAGACTGTGCTATCAAAGGTGAAAATTGCATTCCTGGTTCCCTTTCAACACCTTTTTGAGGGGGCCAAGAGTGGAAGCCTTCAGGCTACATTGACTGTGAAACTCCAATTAAGTAATTTTCTTATTATTAAATTTGCTTTGTAACTTACTGGTTTGTGATATACACACCTAGCCACTGCTTGGAAATACTTAATAGTATATGAGGTCAACATGGAAGCAATGACTTGTATAATGCTGTTTTCTCTGATTTCCTGAAGAATCCCTCAAATATCCTGCTTCAAAGGTATCATTTGCTATTGATCTCTGCTGCAGCAGAAAGCATATCCTAACACACATGCTCAAAGAAAAGCTGAAAATTAAAGGAGGCTGGAAAACAGGAATCTCCTTTTTCAAAACAGGTTAAGGGTTTGCCATTTGAACTTGGTATTTACCCAGTAAAAGAAAGAGAAGAGAAATCTTACCAGCCTGTGTTTACAACCTGCATCTGAGATGCACAAGAGCCAGCTTGAAGTCTCTAGCTGGACTGCCCATAGCAGCTTCCTGAACCTGTCTTTTTCATGCCAACTGGAAACTCCAACTCCCATACTCTAGATTCAAACACTTTCAATGCCTGCCATTACAGCTTTTCCACTTCATACAAAAAATTAACTACTTCTTGGCCCAGACACAAGATCACAAAACACTTAGATTTGGTCTTTGATCTCCCACATCACTGGTGAGAGGCTGAATCACCTGGCTATGTTTAGTGCAAACTCCAGACAGATTAAGAGAAAGACTGACTACAGATTGCTGAACGAAGACAGTATTTGGTGTTAGGATGATGCAGGTAGAAAAGTGTCCTTTGGTTTAGTATTTTAATGCCAATTTCTTGTATTTCAGAACCTAAACACTGAAGTCCTGATAATGCTGGAGTGAGTCTATATCTCTTATCTAAGCATCCAGGACCCCACTGAAAAATGTCCAGTTTTGGGGAATCAGGGTTTTTCGATGCACGTTCAAAGGTTGAAAAGAATCACAGAATGTGCTGAGTTGAAAGGAACCCACAAGGACCGTTGAGTCCAGTCCTTAGCCCTGCACA
Source organism: Scytalopus superciliaris (assembly GCA_013400415.1). NCBI lineage: Eukaryota > Metazoa > Chordata > Aves > Passeriformes > Rhinocryptidae > Scytalopus > Scytalopus superciliaris. The sequence goes on from VXBX01009102.1 coordinate 158,926, forward strand.
GAACCATCCTCAAAAATCACACTATGTGCCCAGAGTATCATGCAAACTTGTCTTGAAGTCTGGCAGGCTTGGTGCTGTGACCACTTCTCTGAGGACCCTGTTCCAGTGCCCAACCATCCTCTGGGTGAAGGACCTTTTTATAATATACAACCTAAACCTCCCCTGACACAAGGTCAGGCCATTCCCTGAGGTCCTGTCACTAGCCACCACAGAGAAGAGATCTGCCCCTCCTCTTCCCCTGACAAGGAAATTGTAACCGTAATGAGGTCTGCCCTCAGTCTCCTCTTCTCCAGGCTGAATAGACCAAGCTCCCTCAGCCACTTCTCACACAGCTTCCCCTCAAGGCCTTCACCATCTTCATTGCCCTCCTTTGGACACTCTCTGAGACCTTAATATCTTTCTCACATTGTGGAGCCCAAAACTGCGCATAATATCCAAGGTGAAGCTGCCCCAGTGCAGAGCAGAGCGGGACAATCCCCTCCCTTGCCTGGCTGGTGATGCTGTGTCTGATGCCCCCCAGGACACGGTTGGCCCTCCTGGCTGCCAGGGCACTGTTGGCTCAGATTCAATTTGCCATTGACCAGGACCTCCAGGTCCCTTTCTGCAGCAGTACTTTCCAGCATCTCATTCCCCAGTCAGTACAAACAGCCAGGGTTGCCCCATTCCAGGTGCAGAATCTGGCACATGATGCTAATTTTTTTTGAGCCACCATAGTGCAGGTTTGAGTAGCCTTCTCTGGAAAATTGTGTATTTACATGTAAGTTTCATAAAGAAAGAGTTTATTAGCAAATGGTAAAAAATACATCAGTCTCAGGATTTACATATAAGCCACTCTTCTGTGTCTAGTCTTAAACAAATGGTTTCAGGCAGCCAAGACATTGTGGAAGGAGCTATGCAGTTTATCCAGATGTCCCAAGGCAAAAAGAGAAGAGCAACAATCATCTGCTGCTGCAGTTTGTTTTGGAAGGAATTTCTTGAGCTGATGTGAGCTGAAGAAAGGCAAGGACAGGCAAGAATACTCATAGCAACCTCAAATCCTGACAAAGTGCCTTGGGGAACTTTTGTGCCTTGATGAACAGCATGAGTTTTAGAAGGCTTTGTGTTTGTTGTTTGTCTTGTTCAAGATCCCTTTGGATTCTGGTGGCTGTGGTTTTATTAAAAACTACCCTTATTGTTGTGAGGGCTCCTGAGCTGATGGCCTCAGGTTGAATGCATGCCTTTACAAGTGGCTTGAAATCACTCACTGTCACACTGACTCTTCTGTTTCATTTTCTGCTTACTGAGCACAGAGCGGAGATGGATGCCTTCACTGGGTCTGTCACCTGCAAAGCCTTGGAGGGAGTGCCCAGAAATAAACATGGTTATTTTTCTTTCTGTCCTGATGGTCCCAGTGGAACTCAACATTTTCCTAATCCTGCCAGAATATTCTGTGGTTAAAGGAAAGGGATCATCTCACATATCTTTTTGCACATTAATACCATATGCATACCTTTTCTGCAAAGTGCTAGTACGGAGGTGGCTCTTTCACTTGACGGTAACTAGAGGTGAGGGATACTGTGCCATTTCCCATGTGACTCCAGCTTTTGCCCCTGCACTGTGCTTCCAGAAGAGCTCACATCCATCCCTCTGATAATGGGAACAGAGTCTCACTAAGTGAGACCTTTGCCATTTCTCAATTTAGCTCACATTTTTCTTTACTTCCTATTTTTTCCTTTGTATTTGTGTGATGCCAGTGATCAAAGCTGTTTCCCCTTTTCTTCCTCTGCATGGCGTCCTATCAGTGAATGACCCTGGAGGTGTACAGCTCTCAGAGCACACACCCTTCAGGTGTCTCTATGAAACCAAAAAAGGCCAAGCAACTTTTCAGCAGATTTTCATTAGATGGTGTTAAGTTCAAAAACGAACAGAGAATAGCAAGTTTGATTTTCTCTATATAGAAAAGTGGGAGAGTCCTTCAAAGATGGAAAGAAATGGGAGAACAGAGATTATTTCTCTGAGAAATTTCAAGATAATAACCTGTTGCTTTGGATAAGACCAGGTCAGAAAAGAGCCACTGGCATGCTCCTTACCAAAAGGTACTGAATCCATGGTGCCAGAGGTGATGCGACCTTCATGTTGTGCCCTCACTGCTCAGTAGTGAACTAAGAAGTCTTTTTGAATTTCTTAAGCATGACATGCAGAGGGGCAAGGTTCCCCCTGACTTAGGACTGCCTTCTTCTATGTGTTCCAACCCACAGAAATTCTAGATATCCCCTCCATAACAATTCCTCTTTCTGAATATTTTTTCTCAATTTCTTGTTTTACAAAAACTGCATGGATCATAAGATCTGAACTCCAGCATAAGTTGAATTCTTCCAAACTGTCTGACTAAAAAATCCACTTCACTTCTGACTTTAACAAAAAAGAAGGTAGTTTATTTTCTAACTTGTTCTGTTTCTTCTTCTATATACCATCTCCTTCTGGGGCAGTTGCTACCAATTGTGATGTGTTAGTTTAGGGATTTCTTTTTTGTGATGTATGATTTTTTATTAAGATGAAAGCCAAAAAACACTTTCACATTAATCATCAGGTAGCTTCCCAGTCTCTGAGTCACGATTTAGAAACAAACGCCTAAAAATCTTCTGTCCATTCATGTGAACTCCTGTGTCCCTTAGATATTTTAGCACTGTTTCTCAAGCTGGTCTTAGTCACAGCAACTGCATAATTGATCATCTCTGACAGCAAAGGTTTTGACCTTTATTCATAAAAGAAGGAGTTCATCCTGCATTTTACCAAGGAAAAAAAAAATCATCAAATTTAAATAAGAAATTTAGCAATTGGATAATATCTCACAGAGTTTTTTTTCTTTGGTAAAGGAAAATCTATCTCAAAAATAGGCATCAGACACCAGTGGAAATGTTCATATTTTCAGACTGAAAAAGGCATATTCTGGAAAACTTGAGAGAAGAACAGTAATTACTGTGCAGAAAGAGGAATGAGAATCATGGAATCCAACACAGACAAGGCCACCAGTAAACCGTGTCCCAGCGTGCCACATCTACCCACCTTTTAAATACCTTCAGGAATGGTGACTCAATCACATCCCCAACTTTAGCCTGTTCCAAAGCCTGACAACCCTTTCAGTGAAGAATTTGTTTCTAATATACAATCTAAACCTCCCCTTCAGGCCATTTCCTTTTATCCTGTCACTTGGTACTTGTGAGAAGAGGCCAAACCCTAACTGGCAATAACCTCCTGTCACATAGTTGGAGAGAGTGATAAGGTTCCCCCCTGACTCCAAGCTAAACAATCCCAGCTCCCTCAGCTGCTCCGTGTAAGAGTTATGCTCTAGACCTTTCACCAGTGCCTTTCTCTGAACACACTCCAGTACCGCAGTGTCCTTCTTGTAGTGAGGGACCCAGAACTGGACGTGGAACTCAAGACGCGGCTTCACCAGAGCCTAGTAGAAAGGGACAATCACTACCCTACTCCTGCTGTCCACACAGTGAAGAAGCCAAAAATTGTGTTCACTACAACTACAAAATGGGGAAAAGATTGAATAGAGTAAAAAGTTGGGGCAGGAGATGCCTTTTAGGGCACTTGATATGTAGAGTAAAAGAATGATCAAGGTGAAGTGTGACCATTTAGAAATCAAACTCAACATAAAGGTTCTTTAAATAGTTTCAGTATTTTGGCTTCTATGTAGCCACCTGTCTCACCTGCTTGTTTCAGTGACAAGAAAAAAAAAAAAAGAACTTCTGCTTCAGTTCATACTGTAGGTCTACTGCAGCTGTGGAAGAACAACTAGAGTCTAGCCTGCTCCATGCATCACTGTCAAAGTTGTCAGCTGAGCCTCCAGCTGCAGATTCTTTATTGGTGGTGATGATGCAAGAAGCAGAAGGGAACACAGGTTGACTTGCAGGGCCAAGGCAGAATTCCTATTCAGAAAAATAATCCCTTTATTCATAAATTGAGCAAAACTGATAATGAGACATCAACAGAAAACAAATGGGGAATCCCTGCAATCAGTCATAAAGGGGTTCATCTGACTCCACAGAATCTGCAGTAAGGAGTAAAGAGACGAAGGGAGGGTTCAGTGGGATCAAATCCAGTGGGATTGTACAGCAGGTGTGTACTTCCTAGATAGTAAAATATTTCAGAAAACTGTGGAAAATTATCAGTGTGCAGTTAGTATGACAAAAATAAAGATTGGACACAGATGAGATGTTCTGCTTTGCTACTCACCTTAAAAGATGGGTAGCTGAGGATGGTGACTGTCTTCAAAATAAGGAAGAGACATGGAAGCTTGATCACCTGATCTATGCATGGGAAACTTTTGAATGGGGAACAAATCTGAAGCAAAGAGGATATCTTTTCAAGAGTTTTGCAGAGAGAAAATCTGAACAACAGTTTATTTAGCTACAGATATAAAATTTAAAAAATCTTGAATTTTTAATATTTAGGGTTGAAAAAGAGCTCCACCAGCATTCATGGCCAGAAAATAATGACCCTGAGATCAGCTCAGTTGGTTAGAAAATGGTGGCAACAATGTCAGGGTCATGGGTTCAATCCCCATACAGGACATTCACTCAAGAGTTGAACTCAATGACCCTTGTTGGGTCCCTTTGACCTTAGAATGTCCTGTGAAATCTTAAGAAGTACATATGGAACAGAATTCCTATGGGAACAGCCCCAACAGAGCCAACAGCTAAAAACTAGGAGTTTCTGCTACAGGCTAGCCTCTTTGGTCCAACTCTCCATAAGGCTCTGGAGGAGTCAAGGATTTTTGCTATGGGAAGAAGAGTCAAGTCCAGGTAACTCCCTTGTTTTTATGGTGCAAAATGGCATGTGTAGCCATAATTTAAAAAAAAAAAAAAAAGAAGATGAGATTTTGATTCAATTTTCCTTTGCTTTTCATCTTAAGGTTGGGAGTTTCTAAGCCATGGTGCCATTTTGCTGCATCCAAGTTTTCTACCTGCAATAGCAAGTGCTACTGCACTGTTGAGTTGAAGTTTGTTTAGCCACTTCTCTGATTGCATCTCAATGTGATTAGCAGCCCTCCATCCTCAAAATGGTGTTGCAATGCTTGACATGACAAGTGCTCTGAGGACACCTGACAATTTCAATGGCAGATTAAAAAACAAGTCTAAAACCTAGCTGTATCTACTTTCCAGATAAATATGATCTATTCAGTTACTGTATTTTACTGGCTATCATTTTAATGGGCAGAACCCCACATAGCAGAGAATTTCTGTCATAAAGCTCTGTCCCATACTGTACTTTGTAATTACAGTCTCTACAGAAATATTTACTTAAAGCAGGAGAGCTACAGGTTTAAGTCTAGTTTGTGTCACTCCACTAAGACATGTAGATCCTTCCTCTTCTACATCCCAGGGCACCCAGATCAGTCCGAGTGATGACCTCATGCTCCACAAGACTAGGCAGAATTCCTCGTTAATTATACTAGGAATATATATAGAATGATTAAGGTTGGAAAAAACCTGCAAATTCATCAAGTCCAACTTTTCACCTAATATCACCATTCTCACTGAACCGTATTGCAGGGTTCCTCATCCACTCATTTTTTGAATGCTTCCAGGGGTGGTGACTCCACCATGTCCCTGGGCTGCCTGTTCCAATGCCTGACCACCCTTTCAGTGAAGAAAATTTTCCTAATATCCAAACTGAACCTCCCCTGGCAAAATTTGAGGTTGTATCTCCTTGTCCTATTGCTAGTTGCCTGGGAAAAAACAGCTTGACACAACCTCCTTCCAGGTAGTTGTGGAGAGCTATAAAGTCTCCTCCGAGCCTTCTTTTCTCCATACAGAGAATAGCTTTGTTGCTCTTCTCTGGACACACTCCAGAAGCAAAATGTCCTTCATGTAGTGAGGCACCCAAAACAAGACACAATATTCTAGGTGCGGCCTAACCAGCACTGAGGATCTTATTCTCAGAGTTTCATAGTCCTTATGGACAAATCGGTTCTCCTTGTATAAAATACAGGAAATCCAATGTCTAAGAAAATGAACTCAGGGAGTGCATACTCAAAAGGTGTATCAGAAGTCCTGAGCGATTTCTGGTGTGTCTACACTAGTGTTTTAGTACAGAGCAAGGTGTGCTTTTGAAGTGAAACTCCAGACCTTCCCCACTTAGTATGTTTTACTTCACATCACAGAACTATTCTGGCTCTGAATCCCCTGCAGAGTAAGCTAAATCAATAGATGTGTCCCAGGAACTCAACGTATGTGCTCCAGCTGCTGATCAGCATTCAGTTCATGGGACCAGACTAGAGCTACCATGGTACACCTCTGAAAACATGAGTTGTGCAGAGGTCACAGCACCAATCATTCCTATTTCTGAGCCAGCTTCTCCTGGGTCAAAATATTTTTTAATACTGGAGCAATTGTTGTGCTTCCCCCTGAGCCTATGGGCGTTTCTGGAAAGTAAACTTAAGGGAGACTGTAGCACGTCTTGAGGACAGCTGAACATAGCTGTCATCAGTGATGGGTGTCATACATTTCACATACTTCTAGCATGTAAACAACAACCCTCTTCCCACAAGGTTTTAGACAACAGCCAGAGTTGTAACCAAGCCCTTTGTCCTCACTGCTGTTCTGGTGAGGAACACATTTAGTGCAGACAGCTGGGTGTGCAGCTGCAGTGACAGCTGCAGGTTGAACTCTGGGTGGTGGGAGCTTGAGGCAAGAGGTCATGAACTGTCTCAGACCCTTTGCACAACAGAGGGCACAGGGACCTGTGTCGCAGCCAGGTGACTGGACACTCAAGACACAGCATGAACAGAGGATTCAGCTGGAAGGTCCCAGACTATCGCCCTCTTAAACTGAGGGTATCAAAGCCCAGCTAGTCCTTTGTTTGGGGTCCCTTCTCAGAGGCACCAGCTCAAGCTGTTGTTCTGTTGCTGCACCATGATAAAATTACTGCAAGGAATTGGAGGTCTGAGGTTCTGCTATGGGAAATCTGGAATAGAGCCAGAAAGGAAACCTGATTTGACTTGGTGAGAATGCAAGGTATAGGGAATCATGTGGGTCACCCACTGGCTCACAGGAGCCACTGCTGCGAAGGGGCTTCAGTCCCAGCAGTTAAAGTCCCTGCTGGCGGGATTATGACTGCCAGACTGCCTCCTGAATGGTCAGGCAGGGAATTTTCCCTAACAATTCTTACCAAGGGTGCTGCTAAAGATCACAGAAATGCCTTACTTTGCAGTATAAACATGCCAAGGGTATTCACAGTCAACAATTTGTTCCTTATGCCTGCTCCACGTTTTTCCAGCTTTCTGCAAGCCAATACAGATGCAAATTCGTTGCCACTTTAGCATCACTTCCTTACTGCAAGGCTAGGTCCATGTCAGAATTTTGTGTTTTAAACCGGATGTTTGTGAAAATGGGTTTTATTCTCTTAGTTTTCTGTCCTTTGGCCAAGTCACACAAATTTTATTTATCCTTTTTTCAACTCTAAAATAAAAGCAGTCTCTCTTCTAAACCTCTGTAAAGCAACCAAAAGCTACTCTAGCAATATTAAAGTACAACAGTATCCCAAAGACTTGCAGTTTCCCAATGAAAAAGTTAACAGATTTTCCTTCTTCCTAGTTCTGTCCAAAAACTGCTTCAAGAAAATTGCATGGTAACAATAATTTCATGTTTTCAGTACTGAAAGCTTTGACCTGGCTGAGAGACAGAAGCACATAACTGTGCCAAAGGGAAAAATATTTCAGGTTCAAATAAAACAACTTTTTGGTTTTCCATGAACATCATGGAGAAGTAGGATTTTCTATTTTATCCAGCCAGTTTGCCCAGTTCTCAGTCAGCATAGACACACATGCAGATCAATTCACATCTGTGCAGGATCTTTCTACCTACTGTGTTTAATTTTTCTATCCAAAGTCATCATTTAAATAAATAAATAAAACCTTTTCTTCCTTCATCTGTGTTCCAAGTTACGACTGCTTTCATTAAAAACAGCAAAGGTTTTTCTGGGTAGCTTGCACCTTTAAACTGAGAAATTAATTATGGACAGGCACTCCTGCTGTCAAGCCACCCTGCATTTCTCTAGCTGAAGCCCAAATATCACAAAATCCAGTCAGAGGCCATTAGAGAACCATGTTTTGAACTCTTCATTGGTATATATGTTTATCTTTTTCAGCTTTAGCCAGGTCCTTCATAATTTTGAATGTTTCTCTAAGTCACTTTGAAAACTTCCCTTTTGTAGAGAAAAATCCATCAGCATTTGCTTTTCCTTTCTTCATTTCCCCTGAACAAATATTCCTCATTTATCTCAAACTGCCTTTTTTCAGTCTCGCAAAAAGTTACTCAAAAAGGTATAGCACAGATGTTCCACAACAAACTCTTTGCTCAAAGATTTTTTTTACTTCCTTCTCAAATTCTAAACGTTCCCAGAGCTATTTTGAAGGCTGAGGTTTTGTACTGTTGTAGGGATATATAGATATTTTTTTTAATTGTGTGATAAATTTTTAAGTAGGTTCTTGAATGGACTCACTGGAGAGATCTCCCAGTGACTCACCCTAAGCATTTGTCATTCATTGCATTTTCACTGCCATAACCTGCTAGAAACCTTCCAAGTTAGTTAAAACTTAACTCAAGGCTCCTTTCACCCATGGCTGTCTAGAAACAAATTATGCATTTTGAATGGCAAGGTGTTCCCACCCTACAGCCATGGAAATTGTTTCTGATATTATAACTGCAATTGGTAGCTGGAAAGATACTCCATAATTGCTAGATGTGTATTGTGGATCTTCTTTTATAGACAGCGAGCAAATGACGCTGTCAGCCAGTAAAAGTCTGATGCATACTTGGAAACTTTCAAAAATTGCTGTTGGCAGTTTTGTTAATTTCCCTCTTCTCTCAGAGGGGCAATTTGTGTACCATAAACACAGTCATCAGAGTTCACTGGAGCTGGAACTCTGAGCAGAAGCAGGATCCTCTTGCATCTGGTTTTTTGTGTTTCACTCTTATAGAGCAAGCACGTGAACTGTAAATGCATGTGGACACACACGTGCATACACACCATAGTATAGCTACCTTTTTAAAAAGTAGCATTTAGTTACTGACTGCAACAGCCTTCTGGGTATAGCGCAGAGAACTGTTGTTATTTCTAACAACACTGCATGGCAAGGATGCTGAGATGAAGATTTCTATACAACCACCACCATTTATGCACGTACAAAACAAACTGGATACAATTATAAATGGTTATATACAATTAAGACTATTTTAACCTTAAGTCATTCCATTTCAGGAGATTGAAATTATATTAGCAACACTTTAAAAGTAAGACACACAGACAAGACTTTTCAGATGGTACAAAGTTTTGCTGGCATCTAATTTAGAACCATGAGACTACTCTTATCTTTAGTTTTCCAAAGAGTCTGGATAGGTCCTCAAAATAGGTAACAGTAATGGAGACTGGGGCTGTATCAGGGTAGCTTGCTTTCTGTGCTTACTCAGATACATCATCTCTCTATGGATCTCTAAACTGCCACACTGTGCCTGTGGATACAGGGGTGCCCATCCTAGGAACTGGAGGGAGATCCTTCTTTGTACACTGCTCCACAACCACATATACCCAAGCTGCAAGCTAAGAATAGCTCTCATCTCTGATGACTTGCTGTGCGCTTTCTTGAAGATTGTCTTGGAAGGTATCATTAATCTTCACATAATTTCCTCTTTTAGAAATAGGAAACTACTCTGAAAGAGCCAGTCATATAATTTTTCATCATGTATCTCTCTTCAGTCCTTTCCATTGAAACATTAGAGGTTCTTGGCACTTTATTTTTTTCCTGTGTTTTGGCTTCTCCAATGTAGGCACCTCCTTTAACCACATTAAAAGGTCTTCATATTCTTTAAAATTAAAAAGAATACAAAAATCTCTCAAATTCTCTATTTCTTTTTCTCTTGTTACTGGCTTTTAAGGAGATAATCTCATTTTCTAAGTTGATTGCTCAGATAGCTGTGCATTAATATGTCCAAAATGGCTTGTGATTTTGTAGGTTGCAATTAAAACAAATGGCAGGAGGAAGCAATCCTTTAAATAACTACATAAATGTGCTCCCCTTTTTAGAGTGTTCATAGTTATTATCATGAACAATGTCCAAGTCATTAAACCCCATCTGAGATCAAAGCTCTCACCTTACAAGCTTCTTTTATGTCTAAAGACCTTTCTGATATACATGTCCTAACTGCTCTGGGGAGATAAAGAGAAGTCTCAGCATAGCCTGACTATATTAATCATCTTGAATTTCCACTAACCTGCCTACACTGGAGAGAGAGCTAAATTTTATATCTACTTTCACCTTGCAAATCACATCATATATTAGGAGAGAAAATCAGGCCTTAGTTTTAGACTGCATTCCCTGCTTGAGGTATCTTAAAGATTCTTTGCAACAAGAAGTTGAATGGTGATAACCCAGAATCCAAGGCAGCAGATGAGTCAGAAATTCAGTCTCCAGCTGATGTCTGGTAGCAATGGCTGTCTGAGATTCCTGGACCCTGGATCAAGGGTTTTGCTAGAATCAATACTTGCCATAATGATACTTTTCCAATACTGTCCTTTTCACAGAATTTTTAAAATCCAGTGAATTGCCTATAAAAGGCACTCAGAAATCAAGTCAATTGGACTACACATTGAGAAGATGGAGTCTTCAGCAGAGCAATGCTCATTCCCTGTGCTTCTTGTTACTATCATCTGACACTGAATCTGAATCCTAGTATAATACATGAAACCACAAATCTTCTGGTCAGAAAGGAAGAGGTCAGCAGTAACTCACATAACCATTTTTTACTCTGTTTATATTCTTCTTCTGCTACATTCTCAGTTAATCAAGTTCTTTTTCAGACCTGTATAAATCAGTAGATTTCAAGGCCAGGTTGGATAGGGCTTTGAGCAACCTGGTCTAGTGGAAGGTGTCCCTGCCCATGACAGGCAGGGGTTGGAACCAGCTGATCTTTAAGGCCCCTTTCAACACAAAGTATTCTATGATTCTGTGATTAAAGCATGACATCGCATAGCATGGAGTTCCAGTCATAAGTTCCAGTCATAACAACCTTATCTTTGAAAACACATCCTGAACGGCAACTAGATCATGATCTCAGCAACCATGGTTTGGTATATCAAAATATTTTTGCTCCTCCCTATTGACTTTTCATTGGTTTACCTTCTAATAATTTCCTACAATGCTAACCACTGAATACATTACCAATACCTCTAAATTACCTCAAGACTACTCATCTTTTCCCCTCCTAGATATTTATACGCTGAATTAAAATCACAGTAGGACATCTATGTCTTTGCTTCTACTTGCTGAGGTTTAAGTTGCCTCTCTCATCTATTGATAGATGTATGTACCACAACGCAAGCAGGATATTAAAAAGCTAATTCTTTTTCTTGCCTCTCTTTAAATATCTTACTTTTTTTTCTTTAAAGGATCAGCTAACTTAAGTAGCTCTCCTGCATTCCTTTACTAACTTGTAGCATGCTTTGTTAAGCACATGGCAACACAACTTAAAAATTAATGTGGTCTTAAAGATCTTTTCCAGTCTAAGCAATTGTATGATTTCAAGAGTGGTCATGATTAATGCAATTTTTTAAAAAGACTAATCCACAATTTTGTCTGATTTCCCCTTTCTGCTTAAAGGTGTTTTATTGGTATTTTGGGGGGGGGGGGGGGGGGGGGGGGGGGGAAGGGGCAATA